>JAQQZR010030449.1:0-20568 GCA_030068235.1 Notoglanidium macrostoma
TGCCGATTGCATCATCACGGTAAATGTTGGCTACTTTGAAGAATCTAAAATATGAAACATATTTTGTTTTTGTTTTTACACTTTTTTGTTTACCACATAACTCAGTATATGCCATACGTGTCGCTTCATAGTTTTGATGTATTCAGTAATGTTTTACAACGTAGAAAGCAAAAAAGTTTAAGAAAAACCTATGAAAAAGAGTAGGGGTGTCCAAACTTTTGACCGGTAGCGTATATCCTTCACTGATTTGTCATGCTCCCTTCACGTGATCCTTTTACGGAAGAAAACAAATGGCATCAGTCTGGACTACCAGTGGTGAATGCAGCATGGATAACGAATTAAAGGTGTTGCCTTTAGACCTTTAGACCTTGTTGTCTTTGCTTGCAGTTGTTGTGCAGATAAATTCTGCATCTTATAATGCTACAACTGCCTACATGTGCAGGAGGCAAGCTGTCATTCGGGCAATATGCAACTAGGCACCCAAATGCAGGGTAGACAATTTGCTTCCTGTTTATACCGACATGAGCATGCCCGGTGTATATGAATGGTCATGTGATACAGCATGTCAGCATGGTCAGAGTTTATTTCTTATATGGAGCTAAAACACTCATCTGTATGGAGAGTATTAATGCAGATGTAGTCTCTGTCTCTTATTTTGTTGGCATTATGCAGTTCACTCCTGTGTCCGTCAGGTGTAAACAGAGTGTGTGAGTTTCAGTGAGTCAGTGGGAGGTTCAGTTTCACTCTTATGGAATGGACAGTGTTGATAAGTGTGTGCCAACACTGATGACCGTTTCTCAATGTATCTACACATGTCCAGGATTGAAACTAGCAGCAGCAATGGTGATAGAGTTTTGCACAGAGCTGGACTACACACTCAGCATTATCCCATCTGAATACATCCACAGCCAAGAGGATGGCTCTTTCAGCTGGCTTCCCTCAAATCCTGCCTTAATCCACTGTGATTATATCATACCCAAGAAAATGAGGAACGTTATCTTCACCTTCCATTTGCCTGCAAAGCGACAAAAGGAATAGAGCTGGAGTAATTGCAATTTCCCTTGGTGTCAAAGCACAGAGACATGGTATAATAATGCATGAGTAAAAATGACAGTAGGAGAAGAGGAGTGAATCGAATAATTTCAATGGAGCCACCCAACAAACAATGCACCCACACAACAAATTCCACAAGGAGGGAAAATAATCTCTTGTATGTTGGAGTTTGGATGAAGTTATGGAAGAGAAAATGAAAGCTATTGTAGTCTTTCTCACTGTTTCTCACCAAGAAGTTAAAATCATTATGACACATCTGCAATTTCGGGCACTAATGACAACTGTGAAAATTGATTAATGACCATATTATATTCGGAACCAACCAAGCTTTCATTTTGATTCCACTAAGTATGACAGGTTCAGGATCGATTCAGGGACCATTGAGCTATAGGATGAGCAATATATATATAATATCTGATAATGTTTTGATCCTGGCACTTTTTATTTGACCCAAGATCTACTTTATCTACATGAACGACCATACGACTGAAAAAGTTTTAAATGATTCTTGCATTAATAGGACGTTATAATGCTAAGGAAACATCTGGAGGACCGTATTGTGTTATCTGAGCATTTAGCACTACATGAGCCATGTCTATCGCCTTTAACGCTTTAAAACTCAATAGTGTTGAGTTAGTGCCAAACTCTGCATTTAATCGATCGCTAGGGCCTGCTGGTTTTCTTTCTCTGAAGTAATCATGTCACTCTTTCTGTTTATCCTCCATCTTATCACTGAATTGAGATTGATTGAGAGCATGTCTCAAACTCCCTTATTCATAACCCATAGAATATGGGAGAATGAGAGACTTAATTGGAATTGAAAATGGTGTCTTACGCGGCTTTTAATTTAACACTTTGCTGTGATTAAATTACAGCATAAAGACATAAACACAAAGTTCAAATTTCCCCAGTAAGCATATAAAATGTCAGTTTGAAAGCTCAATTACGGCAGTGAATCGATGATCTCTGAAATGTTCTTGACAGTAATTAGAAAGTGCTTTCTAATTGTCACCACTCAATCTTTTACCTTAATTGGAGACATGTTTGCGGATGGGGGTATGAATTTGCATGCTATTTTATTTTGACAGGCAAAGTAAAACAAACAAACAACCAAAAAAACTGTATAATTTGAGAACGGTCGAGATGTGTCAGATCAGTTCAGTTCAGATTATTTGTCATATGTATGCTAACACAGGGTCAGCATTACCATGAAATGTGTTGGACGAGAATATAAACAACGGCGCTCTCACCGGTGCAGCCGTCTTATGGCGCACCTGAAGTATATAGTCATCGAGCAGGCTTTCTTGCAGTATATATAAAAAAGGACTCACTGCAGTACTTGTGCTAGAGCTGATCTAGAAAAAAGAGTTGGTGTGAGGAAAGCAAGAAAGTAGATTCATGTGTGTGTGAGTGTGCGGGTGTCGTTACTTGTGTTAGGCCGTGTCTCAGTCTCTGTATGAGTTGCTGCTTGGCCACTTGCCTTGTTTCATTCCTAACAGCTTTGGCCTGAGGACTGCACCCTGTCACACTTCCTGCATTTTTCCACGTTCATTTTAACCGTTACACACACACTGCTTCTGAAATCTCCAGACTGAACCAGCCATCATACAGGATCACACGGAAGAAAAAAAAAACCCCAACATCACATCATTAGAGAAAGTGAATAAATTGATATTCGGGTGGTGAATAAGAGATGCTGTAGTTTAACCTTCTCCATTTTGTCCCATTAAATAGAAAAACAAGAAAAGACTATGATAAATAAAGGACAATGTTTATTTATGGAATGAGAACTCAAATTCTTCTTTCCTCAGTGTTCTTCTTTCCAGTTATTTATGGCATTTTTGCAGCACAGCCAGTACTTCCTACACTTCCCTGTTAATATTAATGAAGGACCTCAGACGGATGTGTCTGCCAAGTTTGCCTTTGTTTAACCTGACTGTTGGATGGGAAGTTTGGTGAGATTTGTAGAAGATTTCCATAAGTCAG
The DNA here is from genome assembly GCA_030068235.1 of Notoglanidium macrostoma. Classification (NCBI taxonomy): domain Eukaryota; kingdom Metazoa; phylum Chordata; class Actinopteri; order Siluriformes; family Auchenoglanididae; genus Notoglanidium; species Notoglanidium macrostoma. The sequence continues at coordinate 3,040 of JAQQZR010030449.1, forward strand.
TGAAGATAACCAGGTGTTGTGGCTGTATGGGAAATTCATTCATTGTTTATTATAGCTAGACTTGTCATGTATTTGTCATGTATTGTCAGAGCACACCAGACATAAGCCAAACATTTTCTGTTTATAAGTACTAGCTGTTGAATTATCTGCTATGCACACACACCATTGCTGAAACTATAGCAGACAAAGTTATAGTTTTTGAATGCTTATTAAAAAAAACTGTGAATCGGTGATTATTTCAGCACTGATGTAAATCAGTGAGCAATGCGCACTCCTGTAAAAAGCGACTCAACTGTAAGGCTCATGTTTGTTGAATGCTATGATTAACGTTCACGTCAGGAGAGCAGACTAGATTGATAATGATCAAACTCAATCTCATGATCAAATTTTCCGTTATAAAAGCTCAGATTTGTTTTATTGGTTACATCTTAAATGAATAAAAAATTAATAAAAATGAATCACTAAATAGCTGTTGCTTTTTTTTTTTTTTTTTTTTTTTTTTTTTGGTGCAGAGAATGATTAAATAATTTTTTTCGCTTTCAGGGGTAACCAGATTTTAAAAAGGCTTACATGTTTGAGAGAAATGAAAATGAAAACATCTCAATTTCACCATGTGAAGCGTTTTTACTGCTGATTTTGTAAATATTGCTCATCAGAAGCTGGATCTGGAGCCTCCAATAAATGTGGGTCAATTAATTTACATTGTGAATTACACAGCTACATTTCTATACCTCATCGATAATAGTAGTACCATTGCTGCTGCTGTTAGTATTATCAGTATTCCATGGCAATACTACTAGTCTAACAAGTATTACCTGGCAACACTACTTTTTCACAGACTTTTGCATGTAGTTGGTTTAAGCAAAATTAGTGACTTGTGTGAATTAACAATAAAAAAGCCACATGCATAATGTTTCCTAATGTTGTAAAAATGTGTGTAATGTTGCTTGTGGTTGCTGCTATTCATTCTGTGTTACTATTCGTTGTGTGGCTGATAATTAACTTATAATTATATACAAATGTATTTACAGACAGTTTCATAATTAGTTTGTGGAACATCATGCTGTGAATGACAGTGCAAGCGTGCAGGCTGTGTGAGTGACAACTCTCAGGCTCAGATCTGATGCTCCAGCTGTTTCAAATGTGGCACTCAGTTAATAGCACAATTCAGTTTCACTCTGTCATCTGTGAGTACATTAGCAGATAAGCAGTGAAGCAAAGATGATTCCCTCCGGACATCTGTTACTGATCCAAGCCAGAATATATCGGTGTGTTTACGCAGCTGATCTATTGTTAGACTACTATTAGTATGTTTAGACTACGTATCAAAGCTTTTTTTTTTTTTTTTATCCCATAAACTGGAAATGCAGTTCTTATTCAGACATTTTTTGTCATTTCAGCCTGAAATTCAGGGAATGCAATGAACATCTCATCTCTCAGGGCTCTATCTTAAAGGTCCACTCTGTAAGATATTGAGGGTATATATTGAGGATTACTTAATTAGTAAGTAATTTAATTAAGCACTAGGCTTCATATCTGTCTAAAAATAAGAGGTTTGTAAATCATAACATTTGGTTCATACCTAACATTATTATCTCTAAATCTGCTAGATGATCACTTGTTATCTGTGCTACAGTGCACATATGTCAGTGCATCACAAAGAATCTGGTTATTGTGGCATGGAGAAACTAGATTAAGTTTGGGTTTCATTGTGTGGATCTATGACACAGATATTCAGTAAATGTTCAGTGAAAATAAATTCATGGAATAGTCCTCATTAAAAAAAAAAACAACCCCAAATGAATGAACGAAAGAACGAAGGAATATTTGGAGGAAACAACTATCCAGACAGAATTCTTTCCATTCAGCTCCACTGAATATTGTATTTGTATTCAGAAATACCAATAGACACAAATTCAAAAGGCATTGAATCTCACAGCATGATGTATAAAGTGAAATATTCATGGATTCCCAGAAAACAAATAGATGTCATTTCAGGGCTTCGATATGATTATTATTCATCGCCGGATGAAAATCCAAGGTCTTATGTACCTATCAGGAGTTTCACAATGATGAAAAGAAAATCTCACACATGTCTAGAACAGAGCAGAATGGATCACCGGGAAAGTCCATGATACTGAACCGCTTTGTAATGTGGTTATTCAGAAGGAGAAGAATAACCTTGGACGTGACTGTAAGTTTGACGAGAGGCCTCGATTTTCAAACACCAAGCAGCGGGAGCTCTCGTAAATCCAAACAGCAGAAGGCTTGCATACGGTGTAAGTTTTCTACAGTGTGTTATTAAAGAGGATGACATAACTGAGTGTTTCTACCTGATTCTGTCACCAGCCCAGTCCAGATAACTGGTGAAATCTGCTGAGTACAAGCTACCGAACACACACACTGCTGCCTGCCTCCTTCCAACACTCAGACAAAATGCAATAGGTTTTTCTAACCTTTTTACAAGGGGTAGGAACAAAAAAAACCATAAAAACATTATTTTGTAAAGTTATTATATTCTGATTCTATGACTATGCTGTTGAATTCTTGATCCTGATTGGTCAGAAGGTTTTTCTACAACAGAAGCTTTGACACTAGCGCGGTTGGAAAATACAGTTTTGTTTTAATGTTCCTCATTCAAATAGACACGTATGGCAGACACTCAATTAAATGATTACGAAACCAGATTTTCAGATGTTTATTAACATCAACGACAATCTTGGAGGAAATATTCAGTATCAGCACTTTGTAACAGTAAGCTGTAAAGCTGTAATTTTAGAGTTTATGAAACAGGATCGTCTTCGGGGGGAAAGGAGTTTATGCTTGTCTGTTGTTCTCTAACAGGACAAGCTGCATTTTTATATTTTAAACTACAAGATAGAGGGAAAACAAGCTAATTGCTGAGGTATAAGGAATAAATAGGACCTCCATAGCTAAGAAGGGAAAAGGTTTAGAAAGTGCCGCTGGATGTGTTTCTTGTTTCAGGGATTTGCACTTAGCTGGATGATGGACATGTTTACAGATCGACAGATGGCTTGAGGAGGAGAGACTGTCATGACAACAAGAGCATCACGAGAGACAAGATGTGTGTTGCTGAGCCCAATACACCTCAGCATCTGGAATACACATATTTGTTCAGTTTTCTCCTTCATTCATATTTACCTTATTCATTTCCTTTTGCTCTACCCCTATATATATATATATATATATAGTGTGCTGTAATATTCTTTCCTCCGGAGTGTATACAGGTTCCCGTGTCTTATGCTAGCAGGCAGCACATTAAGCCTTGCATTTATTTGACTCCACACTAGGACATCAGACATCAGGGTATAACACCAGGGAATTTGAATAATGGATTTGTAGCAATCGGCTCCATTTGATCAACAAATTGCATCAAATTCAGACTGAAGGCTGTTTCATGTCATTAAATGTAGCAAATTTATTTTGGTTCTAGTTCAGTGAAAGGTCAAAGGCCAAAAACAAAACTATTCAGTGTGGGAGTGTTGTTTGCATCCTCTACAGATATGGAAATGAACAATATGGATATGGAAGTAAGAGATTTACATATGACACTCTTCCTACACACTAACACTAAATATGTATAGACATAGAAGTTGGAAGGCTTTCCACAGCAATACTCTGTAAACCATTGTTTCTTCATGTCCGTTCAATTCATTTTACATCTAATGTTCTGTCTGTCTATGCAAAGTGGGAAAAATTATTTTGCATGATACACCATAGTGTACATGCCTCAGCCACCATTGCTTCCAAAAGTGACATGTTGCCATAAGGCTGATGGACATAAACTTTTCATTTTCAGGCAGGGAATAATACCTCTATGGGTTTGAGGAATGGCGAGCAGAGTTAAAGGAACACAGGTGTGCGTGACAAACCATGTACTGATTAGGTGTGTACGGTGAAAGCTGACTTTGTCCCAGATTACTACATATTTTTGTAAATCATTCCTACGCAGCACCCTTTTTCAGGGACAAGATCTGTGTAAAGTGCATCTAAGAATGCTAGGAGATGTTATTTGGTGTGGGACCCCGTCTTGGGGATGCAGGTAATCACCCCATACTCTGATATTGCAGCACACATTGTAATGTTGCCCCCACTGGCCTGGCACATCTACAGTGGCTGTGTGGACCTATGATGATTCTGCAATGTCTCTTGATTTTGTCCAGGTTGAAACATGCTTTGTCTACAATACATCACTGAAACAATGGAACCTATTATTTGTAAATTATATAAATAAAAATTATAATTATCTAAATATAAAAAATTAAATGTCTGAAATCTGGGTGAACGTGAAAGAAATGTGTATAACGCTGTGAAAACTGTACAGTGTACATTGATATATTAAACAAAGTTTTGAAAACAGCAGTTTTCTACATGCGTACGGCAGGGCTGAACAGCCACAGACGTCATAATAGATAGATCCATCCATTATCTATACCACTTATCCACTTACATCAGGGTCACAGGGAAGCTGCAGCCAATCCCAGCTAACTTCAGGCGACAGGCAGGGAAGTCATTTGGTGACCAATCTATTGCAGGGCTAACACAGAGAGGAACAACCATTCACACTCACAATTATAACCAGGGGCATCTTAGATTAGGGTTTGTTTTTTTTTTTTGCCATTTGAGTTTGATATTGGTAAAAGAAAATTAGGTGATCTTCTTGCCAAGACACTTGAAGTGGTACATAATTAAGGACAGAATAATTTTCACTGCTGAAATCTCCTGCAAAGATTTCAGAGGACATTTAAACAATAAATGAGGCTTAATGATAAGAATATTTGCTAATAACGCTGGCTTAGGAAAGAACTAATGTATCTTAGTCTGACTTTACTGGAAAGTAAGAAGTGTTTATAAGCTTAGGTAAAGCATCTGCCTCATTATTTGGCCAAGGAAATTGCTTGGTATATAATATCCAAAGTTTTCTTTAATGAGCCTGACTTTTGGAATAAATGGTTGTGTCTCTATTTCTTTACCGATCACCCAAGCAACATTTGTATTCTTAAATTTTAACCACTTACTTAAAGCAAACTACTTTTGAGATCATGCTGGTTTATCTTCTATGCTATCAAATAATCAATTTTGCTCATATTTAAAAATATGTCAAGTTAAAAATATGGTCTGATGTTAAAATCCTTACATAGTTCCACATGTATTTAAATGATATCCATTCATGTCAGTGCAGGATTAATTAAAGTAACATTTATAGTGAATTAGTTTATGAGTAGTGCTAATAACAAACACTAAACCTGTCTAGGTAATTTGTACAAAATGTTGTACATGTACTTGACTTTGTTGCCGGTTGCTGAAAACTATATGGCACTGATATTGTTGAAAGTCACATCTGTTGGTTAAATGTGGAAAAAACTGTTTGATTATAGCAGCAAAGGAGGGGGCCAACACTGTTAATGTCCATAGCTTTGTTTATTAATGTCCAGTGTCCACATTCTTTTGGCCATATAGTTATATAGGGTCCATGTATGTCTATTTAAGTGTGTGTTTGTGTGGTTGCATGTGTGTTGATAACGATGATGATGATGACGATGATAAAACTGATGAATATGATGGCGTTGCTGATGACGACAATGACAACAATTACACTGATGATGATTATGATCACTTCCTTTTCCTTTTCCATAAGTCCTTGCAGCACAAATCAGATCATTGCCAAGATAAGCCGGGTTAGTCAAGGACAATCGGCCACTGGAGATTAGAGTATTTGGGTGTGTTGATAAATATAGGAAGACTAACTTTTTGCATGCAGTGGAGTGTGATATAGCTGTTTATTGAGGCGATTGGACTTATTAGCATCCTGCATTCATCTTGAATCCATGGTCAAATTCTTCTTTCTCTAAAACTATAATAATTCAACATGCTATACATTGATTGATTCTTAATGGACAATGTTAGAAAAGTTTCAAGGACGCTCGTTTATACCAAGATAATATACTTCTCAACACAAGGCTTTCTCATCTATGTTAGCCCATTTTCTTGACCATCAGGGGGGCTATAAATATTTCAGCAGCATTATGAGTCATATTATGGAAATCAGCAGAGATTCGCTTTAACAAAAAAAAAAAAAAAGCTTCAGTCATTAATCAATCATTACTGCAGCAATGACTTCATTATTGCCATCATTTCTGGAGTGCTGACTCCTTTAGCTGATACATAAGTTTGGCACAGTACATGTACAAAGGGACAATCTTTTTTCATATACAAGCAAAACTTGGTATATGCTATATTGGGGAAAATCTAAAGGATCATAATTCAAGTCAAGCAGGAGTCAAAACACAGGCAGGCAAAGATAAACATGGAAAAACCATATTTGAAACTGAAGGAACGGGACTGAACTAGGAACTAGATCTTATAAGCTTGGAAAGACAAGGATTGAACTAAACAAAAGCAAGACTTTGCAACACTATAAAGATACATATTCAAACTGATCAATGACTAACACAGAACAGGTAAACACTATCAGGTAATAAACCAATGACAAGACAGGGAGGGAGTCAGGACTTGAAAAGAAACCAAACAAACACTACAGCATTACATTCGTTGCCATGGCAATGATGGCAAACCGGGGACTGTGACATTGGTGCATCCTCAAATATCATGTGGTAAATCTCAGCTGATGACTCCTATCAGGTCTGATTTAAAGTAACACCTCCTGATAGCATTCTCCACAATAATTATGCTCAATAATTTGCGTAAAAACCCTCTCAGTCAAAGGTTTTTTTTTAACCGTGGCCTTAAAGAAAAAGTGATGACGACAAAAATTCCACATCCTCAAGCAGTTTGTTTTTGTTCCATAGGATCAAACACCATTTAGCTGTGCTGAAAGATGACCAAAATTGAGTCTAGGTTTAGAGCAAACTGTGCCCAAGAGAAACAGAGTGGAGAGAAAATGAGTTTGAAAGCAGCAATGATGGATGTTTAGATGTAACTTGCTCCATAGAGGAAGATGAAGTTGAAACCCTTATGTGGTGATATGTTGTCAATTACATGTTTTACTACTCTGTACTGTCAACAGAAATCAACCTGGGAGAATAAAAAATGACATCTACTGTTTGCAGCCTTTGGAGAAACTCCCAAAATGAGTAATCAGTAAACAGATGCTTTATAAGACAACTCGCACAATTTTCAAAAAAGGTTGAATATGGAAATTGTTTGTTTCACCATCTGTTGCCAACTCTGCCTGTCTCCAGATGTATTGTGACCTGCCCTGAACACTTCAGATTGTGTAATGAACTGCTAATTACAAACAGCAGCCGCTTCATTTAGTCCAGCTGCTAATATCATTCTGGCAGCATATCAGTCCAACAGCACCACATACAAAACTACAACAAACCTTCATCAAGACACACAAATCAAGCAAGTGGCCTAGCCAGGAGTTATTTTCTATTATACAGCAATGAGTTCTGGTCCACGAATTTGATAGGTTGAGCAATGTTCTATGAATGCCTATATAGTTTCCTCTTCACTGTGTGTATTACCCCACTTGTCCATGTTCCCCACTTAAAATATCACTTCTTAATTCAAAATTGTCACTACAGTACTGTTACTACAGCACAGTAATGGCTAAAACAGTACTTTTTAGTAATACAACTTTTAGCTTAAAATATGAAAGCATTCTGATGAAGATAAAAAATGAAAAAGGGACACCAGTATTACCAGAAGCACCTTTAACAATGCCAGCTAGCCTCCATGCTTTAAAGGGAATGTGGCTTCTTCAGGATCCACTAATGGAGCTAATCAAACTTGCAATCATGTGATTATACTGAATATCTGCATGGCTATGATTACTTACTGGACTTACCCTGAGGACTCGTGCCTATGGACAAATCGCAGCCATGCTGATATTCAGTATAGCTGCATAATTGCTCATATGATATAGCATATATATGATAAATACAGCCTTCCTAAACTGAAATATTGTTTCTCTGTTGCATGTATCTCATCCAGAAGTAGAGTTTGTGCATGTTAACACCAGGTTACACCCCAAAGTCAGAAAAGGAGAAAATTGCATTTAAAAATTTAAATGCAAGCACTGCAGACTTTTTGACATTTGGTATCTGCTTAAATGATCATTCGAGTAGGCTTATGTTTCTACATGGTCCCCTGTGATGGCCTGTCTACACATCAAGGGTAAATTCTCCCTGTGTCCATAATTTGTTGCCTGTATTCTCAGGACAGACTCTGGATCCTTTGAGCATGATCAGGATAAAGTATTTACTAAAGAAATTACACACACACACACATATACATATATATATATATATATACATATATAAGATTATTTTGGGTTTATGTGGAACCAAGTACAACAGCACCACCAACAGGCATAAGAACAACACACAGAATAGTATGAAGAAGTGAGGCTGGTGCTGATTTCCTTCTAGTCCCAGTATGTACAACAGGTGCACGTGTGATTTCCTTCCATGTTCAATGCTGTATGATATTACAACTAACGCATCAATGTGTATTGTGCATGCATTTTCCTTTTCTCTTTTTTCAGCCAGAGACAATCATATTCTGGCATTCCAAAAACAGTATATAACTCTCTCTCTCTCACTCACTCTGTCTTTCTATGAAGTTTAAAGGAGCTTCATTTCCATGTCTAATACAACTCTGACCATTTTGTTTTCTGTTAAATTGCTTGCTATATCTATATGTGTCCTGCTGGAGTCAGACCACGTGTCGATTTGATTTTAGTCTGAGTGAATTCTGATGACTCTGAAGTCGTGTCTTCCAGCATGTTGACATGTTCGATTTACATTTATCCTTTTAAAAAGCACACTTCATTTTGTTTAAAGTCATTGATGTGTCTGAGGTTCAGCGAGGGTTTCTTTGCTTGCTGTGAACCGAGGCTTTGAAATGGGTTACCAATTACCATCATTCATAGCAGGCACGCAGACAGAAACCACTTTAGCGCCGTAGCCGGGCCTCGCAGCTTTTCTGATTGCAGATGGATGACAGTGTGCTGAAGCTCGGTGTTGTCTGTGGTTGTGTCAACTCGCACACTTCAATCTATTTTTGTGTTTAATGAGGCTGATGAACACCTGCTGCTTTCTCCAAGATTAAACATTTTAAACATTTGTCTTGAGTCTACTGCAGCTGGCACTTCCACATCATCCCAGTCTGAGTAAAGTGATCCATTCACTTTGACTTATTCACATCTAACACCAAGACTATTTTCAACTCTGCACATAAAAGCTATTTACCTGTTTAACTCATATACTTCAATTCAATTCAATTTTATTTGTATAGCACTTTTAACAACAGACATTGTCACAAAGTGGCTTCACAGAAGTGTATACATTCTGAATATAAACTTATGGATCTATAAATTTATCTATAAATATCCCTATATATCCCTAATGAGCAAGCCTGTGGCAATGGTGGCAAGGAAAAACTCCCTGAGACGACAAGAGGATGAAACCTTGAGAGGACCCATTTGGGTGACACTGGATAGTGCGATTACAACAACACACTTCTGTAACTGTATGTTCTATGGTCAAAAAAGTACAGTTACATAATTCAATATAGTTTTAACATAAAGTCTGTATAGTTTCAGCTGATTCCCAGAGGCAGATTTGAGTGCAAGACTGTTCGTGGTAATTTAAGTCCATTATGCCATTGTAGCAGAACTGCTCATGTCAACAGCAGTCCAACACCATCTTCACAGTTCTAGGTATATGTGAAGCAGTTCGTGTGGTGCCATCCTCAACAGGAGCAAGTGGTCCAGCATCCAAACATCCCTGTTTACCAAAACATCCTATGCCTGAGAACCCTCCCAATCTGCTACTTTACCTAATGTTAGTCTATTAACAAAAACCTAGATTTAAACACAGAGGTTGTGTCTGAGTCCTGAACACTAATTGGAAGGCTGTTACATAACTGAGGGGCTTAGTAAGAGAAAGATCTGGCCCCTGCTGTAGCCTTCACTATTCGAGGTACCAACAAATAGCCTGCACCTTTTGATCTAAGTAGGCGTGGGGGGTCATAAGTTCACTCAGGTACTGAGGTGCAAGACCATTCAGTCTTCTATGGGTCAATAGTAGTATTTTATAATTAACATGAAATTTGATTGGGAGCCAATGCAGTGTAGATAAGATATGGGTGATGTGCTCATATCTTCTTCTTCTAGTAAGAACCCTTGCTGCTGCATTCTGGACTAACTGGAGCTGGTTTATACAGCTACTGGAACATCCTCACAGCTAATAACATCAACATGTCCACTCTGCTCTACAGACCTTCCCAATTCCTAAATTACCTATTTAAAGGATATGAGGGAGCTTTACTTATCTCTTTCACACACACTGTGATGACAGCAGTGGTTCACAGATCTGTAGTGTGGCTGGGGGGCAGGAGAATTACTCCCATGATGCTGAAAGCTGAAGGATGGACATGATGAGAAACATCAAAAATGAGGGACAGGATGACACAACAGCTCGCCTCAGATCTGCACAGACACCTGTTACATTTATTTACTACTCGTTGACTGGAAATGCAATGAAAGGCAAACGCACATGGCTCATAACATCTAACTGATTTGACCTCAAACCTACTGCATCATGAGAGAAAATATACATGTGCTGAGTTGTGAAATGTGTGTGTTAAAGGGCATTCCGTTTTCCGCTCAGCTTCTGAAAACACATACCCATGTACGATTTGCAACATGCTTCAAATCAGTGTTTTTCAGAACAAAGGTTCGGTCCATTTTATTTTGTGCTTTGACTAAACAGGTGTGAAGGCAATGACAACTTCATGGTGTTTCAGAGCAGTTCATTTAAGGAACAGAAAGAGGCTCATGCTGGGAATTCATTGGTGAGTGTTTAGAAGAGAGATAGCTGCAAAATGCTGCAGTGAGCTTCAGGGTATCAGCAGATTTCAGTTTAATTTATGTAAGGAATAAAATCCCACAGGCTATGCTGTTATAGGTAGATAATCAATGATGGGTGGTATTATGCAGCCCAACACAAAGGGTTTTTTTTTTTCTATGTATAAGGGCACATCCCACAGTGCTTCCAATAAGTCAGTTAAAGAATGTCTCATCCTACATTTTATCTATTTATAGTTATATTAATATTGTGGAATGTCTGTAAAATAATTTTGTTCCTGTTACACTATCTTCTTAGCAGCTATAAACAGATGTTCCCTCGATCTTGGGCTTTCTTTTTTCTTGAAGTTAGTAAAACAAAGAAACAAACAAAAAAAAAAAACAGTTTTTAAGGTTACTAATAATCCTCAATGTGTAAAACACTGAAGGCTTTTCTCTGTCAGTAAACTGAAAGTTAGAACTCTATTTCTGACAGCTACAAAGTGCTGACACTGGAGACTCCTTCCATCCATCCAGTATCTATACTGTTTATCTGTTAAGGGTAGCAGGACAGCTGGAGCTAAACCCAGCTGTCTTTGGGCAAGAGGTGGGGTACACTCTGTGCAGCTCGCCAATCTATCGCAGTTCTAATACAGAGACGAAGAAGCATTCACACTCATTCTCACATTCACACCTATGGCCAATTTAGAGTAGCCAGTTGACCTAATCTGCATGTCTTTGGGCTGCGGGAGGAAACCCCATGCAGGCACATGGAGAACATGAAAACTACACACAGATGGCTCCAGTCAGCCAGTAGGTTATGCCCCAAAATTTCTCCATTAAATGTTAAATAGACTTCACCGTATCAATAATAATACACATTTTTATATCTATTTGTGAGGAGGGACTGCCTTTAAGAGTCTTTGTGTAACTTGCTATTATAGAAATGATAATATATTTGAATCAGCACATTAATATAAACCTGGGATTTACAGCTGAGCTACAGGAGCCGCTGTTATAGAAGATGAATCATCACCTTCTGACCCATGAGAATCAAGAACACAACAGCAGTATGCCATTATTTTCTATATTTATCATATAAAAATAGATATGAACAAACAAATATAAATTGTTAAATGTCCCACAGACACTTAGGAGGTTAATGCATGGTAGCTATTTTTTCAACCTAGTGATTAGTTTATCAGACAGTGCAGAAAGTTTGAATAGGTTCAGCGTGAAATCAGAAACAGCCTGCTTTTCACCTTTGCTTAAACACCTTTTAACATCATAAGCACTGAAGGAAGCATGTTGCCCAGAATAATGTCACACTCTTTGTATTCCCACCGTTTCACAAATTTGTCACAGGGATCTCCAGGACTTCCGTCTGTCACTATAGAGACAGAACAGTGTGACGTTTAATTCTGCATGGATTCACACGGATCAGTGGGTGTTATTCATGTGGATCAGTGTGTGTTATTAGTTTATGGTGGCAGGGGGTGTTTGGGACTCAGGAAATGAAATAGGTGCTTTTCTCACGGAGACTAAGCGAAGCCTAGCTGATGCAGTTTTACACATAAAATATTAAAAATAGCAGCATGCTGAATAATAGATAACAATCTACAGGTGAATTAGCTTCTCCAGCAACATGCTAACAAGAACAGGAAACGATGACCATATAAGGAAAATGAAGGACAGCATGCAAAGAATGCAGGGTCGCTGAGGACATAAACAGTGTGTATCTAATGTAGATTTCTGAAGTGTATAATATAATAAAAGTATAATATTCACACTACCTTACCTGGGCAATATGCATTAGTTTTACTGGCATGAGAGTTGGCAGGTAGTAATAAATATTTATTCCATTCTTACTGTGTTTATGTTTGTTTGGTACATTGTACAAAGTACATTCATTCATTCATTTTCAGTAACCACTTTATCCTAGTCAGGGTTGCAGTGGATTCATAGACTACACTTTTGACTTTTTATTGGAGAGGACACAGGTGGTGAAACTTAACAATAAGTTCTCTAAACCATTAACCAACAGCGCTAGGGCCTCACAGGGGTGTGTACTGTCCTCACACCTCTACTCATTGTACACAAATGACTGTATTTTACACTCTCCATCTCATTCAAATCTACATCCTACCCCTTGGTCAGAAAATTCTCAGCCATGACCTTAATGTTCACTGTGATGCTGATGATATTCAGTTATATCAGTACAAACTCCGCCATGGACTCTCTTCCCAATACACTAATGGATTATATCTCTGATTTAAATATTTGGATACAGGATAATTTTCTCAAGCTAAACGCTGATAAAACTGAAGTTTTACTGGTCGGCCTTAAATCCCTACTATGTATATCATCCAACTTTTCTGTTAGCATTGATGGTGTGCTTGTTAAGCCTGCATCTGCTGTCCGAAATCTTGGAGTACTGTTTAACCCATCACTGATCTGCATGTCAAGTCCATTTGGCAAAATTGCATTCTTCCATCTCTGTAACATTGCACGTCTTCGCGTGTTTCTGACCAATAATGATGCACAAATTCTGGCTCATGCTTTCATTATGTCATCATGTCATTATTTATTTACTACGGACATTTTCTCGTCATTGCCCTGTGTGCAAAGCCTTTACAAAAGCTACATTATATTCAGGACTCTGCAGCTTGAGTACTCACCCATAGTGCTCAGCTCACATCACCCCATCCTCTCTCAACTACACTGGCTACCAGTTCAATCCTTTACCAAGTTCAAAATCTTGCTTCTCACCTTCAAATCCCTGCATAACTTTGCCCCTTTGTATCTCAGTGAGCTCTTGACCCCTTACTCGCTCTCTCAGGTCTTCTAGCAGCAATCTACTCACTGTCCAGACTTTCCACCTTAGGAGGCAGGTCCTTCAGTGTCATGGCCTCCAAACTCTGGAATTCTCTTCCACAGTTTCTCAGTGAGTGATATATACATATATATACACAAACCATATACACTTGTCTGTAAACAGAACATCCACAACTAACTTTCCAACGAATACTGCCAACTCGCTCTCCAACACCAAACAACCACGCCTCAAAACTTCCTCCCCGAATTTCGCGGGGATACGGCCTTTAAAAGGCCCGAAGGCGGGACATCCGGAGCGATCGTCCAATGGCCGACGGCGTTGACGAACGACCAATCACCGAAGGTGGGAGGCGGGACATCCAGAGCGATTGTCGAATCATCGCCGCTGGGAGGCGGGACATCCAGAGCGATCGTCGAATCATCGCCGCTGGGAGGCGGGACATCCGGCGGCTGAGACATTTTGCAACAGAAAAAAACAGGAGAACAGAACAGAAACAAACAAACAAGCACCTTACGTGTCTCAGCACGTAACAGTCTGTTTCAATTTTTTAGTTTTTCTTCCCATGTAAAGCAACCTTGGGACTATATAGGCTTTATATAAATGTATTATTATTATTATTATTATTATTATTACTCCAAGTCTCTTAGTATGTTTACATTTGCTTAATAATGATGAAACAGCCTACAGAAGTAAGGTTTTATCTCTGGTGGAATGGTGCAATACAAACAACCTGGAATTGAATGTTTCCCAAACCAAGTAATTGGTAGTAGACTTTTGTAGGAGCCTTGGTCATCAACCATTCTAGAATTCAACAAGTGTGCAGCTACAAATTCCTGGGAGTCACCTCCTCCGTCACCTTAAAATGGGGAGACAACACCACTATTATTGTCAAGAAAGCACACCAGAGACTTTTCTTTTAAAGACATTTGGGGGAACAAAATGCAGTATATCCAGGAATGGTATGGTGCAGTTCTATAGCGCAGCAGTGGAGAGCATCCTTACCTATGCAGTAACTTTGTGATTCGGCAACATGTCAGCTGAGGACAGAAGACAGTTAGGATGCTTAAACATGACTGGCATTGGGACATCAATGCAACACTCGGCTATTTTAAAAAGTAGAGAGCAGGAGAATAAGGAAAAAAGACAGAACCTCAAGTACTTATTATCTCAATAACTTTGCTGAACATGTATTTCATATACTTTTTTTTAACGACTTCGTAGTACCACTTCGAAGTGGTGTCATAGGTCTCTCAAAAGCCTGACATACACAAGCTTCTCCATTTTTAATTTTGATTGGATATTTAATTTCCAATATTCCAGTAAATCGCATTGTAAAATCATCGGTTACACTCGGAAAGGTCAGCAGCAAACAGGGTCAGAGTTCAACCAATTTGAACTTTAAGCTATGCTGAAGTCGGAGCAGAGGCATGACGCGCTCTTAATAGAAAAACAATGGCAACGTGAACATTGGGAGCTTTGGATGCTAGTCATGATTAAGCAACCTAAGACAAAGTAGTGCGTACTGCACCCAGAACTGTTGGACACAATGTCCCATCCATAGCGGATATTTACAAGGCTAGATTACATGGGTTTAAAGTTCTAAAGGACCCATCTCACACGGTTAATTACCTATTCTTTCCATCTCACAAAAGACTAAGAAGCATTAAGGCCAGAACATCCAGGTTTCAAAATAACACATATCCATGTGCTGTCCGCCTCCTTAACTCTCTAAACTTATAACTGTAGGCCATTCAGTGCAATAACATAGATATATTTAATGTACTTGAAGCACTTTATTTAATGTGTTGTTCGGTGATACTCTTGTGCTCCTAGGTATTCAATTTAATGTGATTTTGTTTTACCTATCTGTGTTATATTTGTTTACTGTATTATGTGTTTTACAAGCACAATAAGTGGTAGAACTATTACTTTTGTTCTTTTTTTTTTTGTTTTTGTTTGTGGGCTCACTAAGACAAATTCCAGTCAACCATGTTGATATGGCAATAAAGTATTAATCTTGAATCTTGAATCTTCACACACCCTAGATGGGATGCCTGATCATCGCAGAGCCTCTTTCACACACACAAGCTATATTTATATTCAGTTTAATAACCTGATTAATATGTCAAATAAAACATTCATGTAAACACCTCAATCACAATAGAGTAAACTGATTCAGACCAATATGAATGAAGTGTACTGAATCAACAAGGTAGGTAATGCTTTTTTATAATCCATTAAATAGCAGAATAATAGCCATGTAAAAGAGATATACAATTCAAAAAATAAATAAATAAATTTTTAACTTATGAATCTAAATTTATGCATAGATATATACATCCCTAATGAGCAAGCCAGTAGTGATGGTGGCAAGGAAAATTTCCCTGAGATGACATGAGGAAGAAACATTGAGAGGAACCAGACTCAAAAGGGAACCCATCCTCATTTGGGTGACATGGGATAGTGCAATTAGAGTTAAATCTGTGTTATATGGTCAAAAAAATACTATGGTGTAGCATGAAATTCACTATAGTTTTAACATGAAGTCTATTGTGTTGAAGTTATCAACTGATTCATTGATATGTCTTATGCACATGTATGTTTGAGATTTTTTTCAGGTGCAATAAAAGTCCTGTAAAGAAACTGTTCATTTTACCTTTTAATCTGTTTAAACATATTTGTGTGGTTGAGTGAGAATCAAACTAACATTCTGAGGCAGATACAGGACTCGAATTATCTCAGAAAAGGTATCAGTGTTTAACATGTGACAGAAATTCAGAAAGGATGAAGAACTTGTGCATGGTGTGTGTGTGTGTGTGTGTGTGTGTGTGTGTGTGTGTGTAGGAAAAACCAGAATAAAGTCAGATTGGTGAAAATCTTTGCATGTAAATATTCATACATTCGCACCTAAGGGCAAATTTGAGTAGTATTTTGGAGATGGGAGGAAACCAGAGAACTCTAAACAGTGATGTTCACAAACACTTATCTAATATGAGGGAGATGTAAGTGGAGTATGGAATAAAAATTCTAAATGTTGATTTTCATAACCAGAGATGCTCAAAAGTAGATTATTACAGTAAGAGCATGGTGAGCAGTTCGGCCTCTGGTTCATACAGATGACCTTGTCTCTCTGCTCTCAGCACAGATAGTGTTGTAGTAGAAGTGCTAATGCTAATTAATTAAACCACAGGAGATTAGTTTCACAATTAGAGGTTACTGCAGCAGGGTAGAAGAAAGTGTCAGGCAGTTTTATTCATGGTAAACAGTGACATATAGTGTCATAAACCCTGCTGGAAATTTTCAATATGTACGCAAAAGATTGTCATGTTGAAATGTGTGAAATCTGAGTTGCAAGTGTTGTCTTCCTAACTAGCCGATATTTAGGGTCATATTCTAATTAAATGTGTATTTATTTCTCCACCATTCACACATAATTTCACATCTTGAGGCAATTTAGTGTAGCCAATCTGCCTAGCTGCATGTTTATGGACAGTGTGAGAAAACTAGGTACCCAGGAGGAAAACCACATGATCGAAACTCACAGGAGGGAGACCTCTGCTAGCATGGAGAGCAGTCGGTAACCTGTTCCAGATTTTTGGTGCAGTAATTTTTCCCCTCAGATTTATTCATGAAATGCTTGCAGTAGTAACTAATGAAGTTAGTTCTTACTTTGATGCTCATCAGTGCTGCAGAATGTATCTGATTGCAATTTTATCCCTTAACAAATTGCCTTATCATTTATTTGTCCTTATTGTAAACCCTGATTAGTAGATCTCAGTATTCTCTCTCTCTCTCTCTCTCTCTCTCTCTCACACACACACACACACACACACACACACACACACACACACACACA
>JAQQZR010031132.1:0-20473 GCA_030068235.1 Notoglanidium macrostoma
CCTTTATGACCCCCCATGCCTACTTGGATCAAAAGGTGCAGGCTATTTGTTAGTACCTCGAATAGTGAAGGCTACAGAAGGGGGCAGAGCTTTTTCTTACAAAGCCTATCAATTATGGAACAGTCTTCCAATTAGTGTTCAGGACTCAAATACAGTCTCAATGTTTAAATCTAGGAGATCTGGAGGGTTCTCAGGCATAGAATATTTTGGGAAACTGGGATGTTTGGATGCTGTCCACCCCCACGCTCACATGTTCACTCAGGTTTGCTGACTGTGGAGTGTCTGGCCCCTATGTCCCAGGGGGCCATTATGTCTGTTACCTGCTGCCTCTCCCTTTTAGATATGCTGTCACAGCTAGTCTTTCCGGAGTTCCTGCTTGCACTCAGCACATGATATACTCTGTTCCTTATCGTTAGGTGACCATGACCATACCTAACAATCTGCCTTTTCTCTTCTCTCCCTTTCGGTCGCTCTGTCAAGCTGCACATGCTACTCCTGAGACTCCAGTGATCCTGACCCCTTCTGCTTTCCGGACCTGCCTGACCCATCCAGGTGTCCTACTCCTGGTTGGAGTCATCACTTGGAAACCACTTGCTCCTGTTAAATATGGCACCATATATATTGCCTCAACATACACCTAGAACTGTGAAGATGCCGTTGGACTGCTGTTGACATGAGCGGTTCTGCTACAATGACATAGGACTCAAATCACCATGAACAGTCTTGAACTCTAAACTCGACCCTAGTATTAAAGGGTGTTGGTTGTAATTGCTTTATACAGTGTGACCAAAATGAGGATGGGTTCCCTTTTGAGTCTGGTTCCTCTCAAGGTTTCTTCCTTTTGCCATCTCGGAATTTTTCCTTGTCACCGTCACCACAGGCTTGCTCATTAAGTATATACTGTATATATAGATAAATGTATAGATTCATAAGTTTATATTCAGAATATATATACTTCTGTGAAGCTGCTTTGTGACAATATCTGTTGTTAAAAGCGCTAGACAAATAAAATTGAATTGATAATTGAAATGAGATGGGAAAAAAATAGAAACCAAGCTAAACCGTGTCTGAACTTTTTTCTATCTTCAATGTGAAATTAAAGTATAAAATTAAGTGAAAAACAAACATTTTAGGGGGAAAAAAAGTAAAAAAAAGTTACAATAAATTGGTTGAATAAGTGTGTACACCCTTTTACAATTGGGGATGTGGATGTACTCTGAATGAACCAATAACGTTCAATCTCATGTTCAAAAATATTTGTCATACAGCAATTATCAATGAAATTATACTGATTAAACACATAAAAAGGTCAACTGATTCAGTAGGATTTTTTTCCACATCATTTTGGTTTCATGTGACTGCTGAGGCCATGGACCTCAAAGCTTGCAAAACAGGTATGGGATCTCACTTGTTGAAAGGTAATGGTCAGGAAAGGGGTAGAAAAGAAGTGGAGAAAATGGAGCACCACAGTGACATCAAGAACCAGTCATCCCCCAAAATTTACAAAAAAAGACAAGACAAACATACCCAGAAGGCTGCCACAATTACTCTCTACATCTGACAATCTCTTATATTCTTTATATGTCTAAACAATGGAGTAGGCTTGCTAGACAGAAGCCTCTTTTCACAAAAACATCCAAGCCCAAATACATCACCCTAAACCATGTGACAAAGTGTGTTATGGTCTGATGAAACCAATTCCAAAAAGTATAACAATTCCATAATTCCAAAAGGTTTGCTTGGAAATCATATCACTTAAAGAACACCATACCCACAGTAAAGCAGGGTGATGACAGCATCAAGCTTCAGGGCTGTTTTTCTTCAGTCAGTATTTGGACTTTTATCAAGGTGGAGGGAATCAAGAATAGCTACATATACCAGTCATTTAGTGCAAAATATTCGTGTCTACTAGTAAGCTGAAGATGAAAAGGAATCTTGCCTTTCAGCACAAGTATGACCTAAAGAATACATCCAAATCAACAATGGAATGGCTTAACCAAAAGATGATCAACGTTTTAAAATGGCCTAGCCATTCCCAGGCCTGAATCCAGCTAAAAATCCATGGGGTTACCTGAAATGGGCTGTGTACAAGAAATGCCATGACAATTTGACAGCTCTAAAATGTTTAGGCAAGAAAGAGAGGTAAAATATTGCCAATCAAGATGTGCCATGCTGACAGACTCTTACCCAAAAAGACTGAGCGGTATAAGAAAATCAAAATATAGTAAAAGTATTAGGGCTGTGCACACATGCACAACTAGGTTGTATTGTATGATGTTAGATTGTAAGTTTTTGTTTATTTTTCTTTTTTCCCCCCTAAAAAAAGTTTGATTTTTGCTTTATTTATATACATACATTTCACATTTATGGTGGGAAAAAATCTGACATGAATTATCTTAGTGCCACCTTCTGGCATGTGCAGGTTGTTGCTGAGGTCACCGACTGTTGCATTTGGGTTTTCCTTCACAGCTCTCTCAGTATGTCATCAACTGCTGTTGTTTTCCTTGGCCAGCCTATTCCATGTCTTGATGTCTTAGACACCAGTGATTTCTTTCACATTCAGTACATACCAAGTTCTTGTATTGGCTATGCCCAATACTTGTGCAATGGCTCTGATTTTCCCTTTTTTTCCACAGCTTCATGAACAGAGCAAATGATGAGCAAATGATTAAAACTTCTGCTTGAAACTTCCCTTTCCTTTCCATATATGTGTTTGTGTTTCTGTTTCAGAATTTCCACAGGTTTAAGGCTCATCTGGGATTCCAAGAAGTAAACTGGGCATCATGATTCATAGCTGAAGGACAAAATCTGTGCACAGATTCTCCTTGCTCTCAAACTCCCAGAGGTCTTCCCCAAACTTGAAAGATGGCATAATAGAGAAGTAGAGACTTCAGTTCAAGTTTGTTTTGCGATTTCACAGATGGAATACAATAGAAACAAATTGAATAAGAAATGAGGACTGAGCAGGGGGATAAGTAATTTTTTTTAAATGCTAAGTGCATGCCCTAAGTGTTTTCCTGAAGGCAGTGAAGGAGAGATAGAAGTCATATTAAGCACAGAGATGGACACAATGCCACTTTTGTGGCTCTCGCTCTGTTTACAATGAGTGAAAGCAGACCAGTGTATTTATAAATACAAAGGATTAGAGAAATACTACACCAGTGGTATTGTAATTGTGCATACCAAAACAAGAGTGAGTAACTGATGACCAGGTAGAGGCAAGAGGCATACATAATATTGCAGAATTTAATAACTCTGGTCATACCCTCTGGCCCATGCAGCCACTGTTTAGTCCAAATTCATGATTTAATTGAAAATCAACTAGAACCTATTGGGGATTACCAGAATAGTGTTTGGCTATTTCAAACAAGCACAATGGTTGTTCCCAAAACCCACAATCTAAGGGCGAGGAAAAAAAAACAACAATGAAGGATCCAAGAAGGATCCATTTATAATTTTTCAAGTGCTCAGTGGTTGGCTGTGCTAGAAAGTATACACTGTGCTGAGAGGCGAGCTGGAATGGATGAACTTTCTGTTGAATCTGTAATTAAATTAGCTGATCTGTCCCCAGTACCCAAATTGTGTAGTAGATATATGCACTGTTGGAGAAACAGGTAACTCGGTAAATGATCAGTTTACTGTCTCATCATCAGTACACAATGAGGTCATGGGAAAGTTTAAACATTCTTCTCTGTTATCCTCCTGTCATCCAGTAGATTCAGTGGCAGCAGGACTTCCAATCTACCAAAAGGGAGTGGCAGTAGAAGAAAAAGCTGTGAAAGGATCCAGAGAATTAGAGGGATATAAAGACTTATCTCCCTTAGTACCACATGCTGTTTCAGTTTTTCTGAAGCCAGGTGCATGTAATATCACCTTGTTTTACTCGAAATGCCAAATATCACTGCACAGTTGCATAGCAGCAATAAGAGGCTGCTAGAGTCTGAGATCTTACCTCCAGGAGTTCCCAATACCTAATGCAGACCTGAAGCTGTTTGTAGAGTGCTCAACCTCACATGACCCAGCCACAGGTCAAATCCAAGCAGAATACACAGTAATTATACAACATGAAACTGTGTAGGCTCAAACCTGGCCATTGCGAAAGGAAAATCAGGAATGTTCATTTTATCACATTTATTTTATTTTTAACACACTCAGACCCTCAACAGACCTCCCACAAAAATGTCTCACGAAAAATCTCAAAACAATGAAAGCTTTTATGAATAGATTTTATGAATGGTTATCCAAGCGATTCAAACTTTTCCACCTAGCTCAGCATTTTAGACTTTTTGACATGAACTTTCTGAAGATCGCGGTGGTAGCTCAGTGGAATGGGCAGTGGTAGCTCAGTGGTAAGATGTTGGACTTGTGATCGGAGGTTGTGAGTTCAAAGTCCAAGCTATCGCTAATGGGACCTTGAGCAAGGCCCTTAACCCTCAACTGCTCAATTGTATAAATGAGACACATGTAAGTCGCTCTGGATAAGGGCGTCTGCCAAAAATGACAAATGTAAATGTAAATGAATGCTCTGTTGTATTCATAAAAAGATATATAAGCAAATTGGACAAGGAAACTTATCACGAATTTGCATGTTCTCTTGTGCAGACACGCACACACGCCCACCCACTACATGTTCCTCAGAACAAGAGATGAATTGTGTGCTGCTGATAGAACAATCAGTATTTTAATTCAGTGAATGTTTATGCTTTATGCTTATGCAAATAAGATCTACTTTGTGAATGGGTAAAGCTTTCATAATTGTTTGAGATGGTTGTTCTCATCTGAATAAAATGAGTTCAAATCTGCTTGTGTATCTAATAAGCATTTTTTTGTGTTTTGTGATTTGATACAAATTGGAAGTTTCTAACGACATTAAGTCATTAATCCCCTCACAAGCAGGGGCAAGTCCAAAAAAAACAAAAACATTGGGCCGGACTGCTAATTTGCATAATTACGTATGCATGACCAGCCTGTGACAGTCATGCAAGTAGTCAAACATCAAGCTCTTAATCTTTTTCACAACATGAACCCCCACGAAGCGCTTCACCCTTCCATCAGATAACAAGCTCCCCAGTTTTCCATCTACACAAATCTCCGCTCTGCATGCACGGTTTACATCATCAGCTCTTTAGGAGCTCTTCATCTTTTCACTGTATGAGCCTCCACTCCGCAAAAGCTCCACTTCCATCTGTGACATCAAGGTCCTTTATAAAAAAAAAATAAAATTAAATAAAATAAAAAAAACTCTACAGCCACAACAACCTTTCAAAGCAGTGTGGAACTTCTAAACTTCAAGAACAACTTTTTAAGCTCCCACCGTCCGAACACTTCTGCTATGAGAACATGCCTGAAGCAGCACAAGAACTCTTTCAGGCAAAGCACAATTAAACTCCCATGCTATCATTCTGATAACTTAGGTGCTTTCACTAGCTTATCTTCTTTCATAATTGAATTATTCTTATATAGAAGTTTACTTCTACCCCAAAGTGGCTGGGGTCTCAGGTGTAACTGATTGGGATAGTGATATATTTGTGTAATATCGTGTACTTTCGGTAAATTCATTTCTACATTCCACTTGTTCCACATATTTGACCACTGTTTTTTGTTCGTCAGTGTGTGTCTTCTCATAGTTTAAGAAGTAAATTATTGTTAAATATTCTTGTATTTGTGTTTACTTTTCTCACGACTTTAGTCCCTATATTGCTTACTTTCCATTAAACTACATTATGTACTAGATTAATCTATGTACTAGATTATCCATTAATGACACCACCTGAGCATCGTACGACTATCATATGACTATGAAAGTGAACAGGTTTTGGACATCCTGTGCTCCTCCTATGGCACAGCAGAGCAGTGGGGCATATAGAAGAAATTCATTATCAACACACCACCTAATGCCACCGTGTTCGTATTATGAGAAATTAACGGTGAACTGACAGCACTCTGAAAATCCAAACTGTTCATAAAACACAATGATTGCCATAAAATTATCACCTGACCTTAGATGCAAACAAAGAATCAGGAAAAATAAGAATGGAGGAAAAACTTGTTTTACTTATTATAGCACCACCTAGTGATTAAAATGAGATGAAAATTAATAGACTCTCATGACATCATTTGAGGAGTCTGTCAAATTTGTTGCAGAAATGTTGAAATGCACTGATGAGATATAGCCAAACATCCTGTTTTGAATAATGGTGTAAATTTAGAAAAGGTGGATGGAAGATTTTTTGCATCGACATGATTCAGACAACACCAGAATGTAGGTTTTCATGTTGTAGCACCCCCTAGTGCTCAAATTATGTGAAAATGTTTTGATATCCTGTTGGTGAGTCCCAATAGGTATTCTCAAGTTATATCCTAATGAATGACCGGCATTACAGAAGATGGTTTTGAATATCAAAAAACCATCTGATAACTAATTATTTTAAGATCTTGGCCAAATAGGCTTCGTCAAATTTCACATGACTGAACCAGAAAACTGGTCTCATTACTCCCACTTGACAGAATAGGCAGTAACAGAAGCATGAACTGACATCATTAGCTAATCTGCTATCCTAGCTAGTTCTTTTTATTAGATTTTAATATCTGAATGTTAGTGAGAAGATGAAAATATCTGTTATGACTAAACTATGAATATGTGTGATGTCAGGGAAGTTCAACACCACTGTAAATTCCTATCACTTTGTTTGACAGTGGGGAACAATAAGTGACAACATGACTATGGATGTCTAATAGCTAACAATAAGAAATTTGCAGAGTGAGAAGTTTTCTATCAGGTAAGATAAGTTAGTGTTAGCTTGCTAGTGACATACTGTATTATCCCATTTGGGACTAATAATGTTAGCAGCTACATACCTTCGTAGTCACATATGTGTGGAAGCATATAGCTTAAACCCATTATCCATTTTTAGGGTAACCATACATCCACTTTTTCCAGGACATGTCCTCTTTTTGAGAACTAAAAAACCCCACATCTGGCAGAGATTTTAAATCACCAAAAAT
Source organism: Notoglanidium macrostoma (assembly GCA_030068235.1). Lineage (NCBI taxonomy): Eukaryota > Metazoa > Chordata > Actinopteri > Siluriformes > Auchenoglanididae > Notoglanidium > Notoglanidium macrostoma. Next base: position 7,006 of record JAQQZR010031132.1, read on the forward strand.
GTGTAGGATAAGACTTTTGCTTTCTACAGTTGCCACTCATTTTGAGGGTTTGAGTCAGTCTGCCTCAGGGAGACATCCTTTCCCCTCTTTTTAGAAAACCAAAATATGGCCACCCTACCATTTGGGTGGCAGGAGTGTTAGATGTTAACCTGCAAATGTGACATCGGTTATGGTCATCTTTTGGTAGCTCCTGAAGGCATCTTAAGTAAAATTTAGCTCATAGAGAGGACCTGAGCAGGAAGTGATGCGACCAGTTTTACAGAATATGGAGGTTTGTGCACATGACTCCCATTTAATAAATATTACAAGTCTTCAAAGCTTTATTCCAGGTTTTTCCAAAAACTCAAAATGGCAGGAAATGACGCCCTTTGAAATCTGCATTAGCCAAGGAATAACGATAAACTTTGTTCCTATGACTCTTCATCTCTTATGAGTTTGCTCCTATTATGCTCCAAAAGTTATAAACACAAAATGTATCTTGAATTCTGATCCAGTGGTGGTGCTAGAGGGATTGAGGGGCAGAACCCATAATTGTTGAGATGGCTATGGGTACTATGCCCAATCAGGCGTACCAAGTTTCACAACTTTTTACCATATGGTTTTATAGACTTCCAGCATAGAATAATGATTATTATATATTTTATTATTATTATTATTATTATTATTAATAATAATAATAATAATAATAATAACAACAACAACCACAAGCAGCGATGACAAGCTCAGCAAGTTTCACCTTGACCAGATGCTTTTGGTAGCCATCAACAAGCTTCTGGCAGAATCCTGATGATTGGATATTTGACCATTACTCTTGGCATAATTGGTATAGTTAAATTAGATTTGTGTATTTCCTGGCACAGACCTGACTTTTAAGCATAGTCCACATCTTTGATGCATGGTTGGGGTCATTGTCCTGTTTGAACACCTAATAGTGTGTTCAAGTTTTAACTGTCTAGCTGATGGTTTGAGGTTATGGTCAAGTATTATGAGGTTCCTCATTATTCCATCCACATTGTACCAATGCACCAGTTCCACTGGCAGCAAAACAGCCACAGAGCATGATGCTACCACAACACTTAACAGTTGGTTTCCTCTGTACTTCTTACAATGAGTCCCTCCATAAGGCTTTTCTTCGTCCATATGGTCATTTCACAGGCTTTTGATAGAATTTATATCTTGGCTCCATTCCAAAGCATTACTCATGATCTAAATCTTTTTTAATCTAAATTTAAATCTCAATTACTCATGATTCTAAAGTCAGTTGTTTGTCAACTTTGATTTGTGCTTTAGGTGGTGGTTGTGCTAGAAAGTGACATTTTTCGATATCTTCAGCTGTCGAACAGAACAGGTTTTCACCAAAAATAGATTTGCATTTGGAGCCATACCTGATTCCTTCCATTTTGATTAGAGCCAAAATACCAACTGGAGAGTAGCAGGCCAGAGCACGAAAATGCAAAAACTGCTTCACACTGTGTATGGTGTTCACTGGGTGATCAGCCGTCTTATGCCATCTTCAGCTGATTTTGCACCAAGCATAACTTCTAGAATTATTCCCAAAAAGACATGCGAATAACAGAGAATGTTATGACACGCAGGGAGTGACCAGTACTTGCCAGATATTCCTTCAGCTCCTTTAATGTTGCAGGCAGTCTCTTGGCATCCTCCCTAATAAGTTTTCTTCTTGTACTTTTGTCAATTTTCAAGGGACAACTTGTTCCTGTGAATGTCACTGCGGTTTTCTTTACTTGTTTACCTTGTTGCCTTCAGGGTGTCCCATGGCATATCTAATGTTTCTGAAATTCTTTTGCACACCACACCTATTTGATACCATTCCAAAAATAAGATCAGTACATGCTTTGTAAGCTCTTTGTGGATGATGACTTGAGCAGTCAGATGAAAGCAGATGTCAGGAAAATCCAACAGAAACACCTGATCATTTTTGGGGTTCATTTAACACTTCACTGATGACAGGTGCAAGATATTTACTTTTAAACATGAGGTTGAACATGATTGGTTAATTCTGAGCACAATCACATACCCCATTATAAAATGGTGTGAAATCAGTGTTTTTTTATTTAAGTGGACAGCTGAGACACATTGCCATTTCCACCTGTGTCTATTGTGTCTCCAAAGTTTCCAAGTGATTACTTGAGCTCAGATTTCATTAAAGCCTACATTTCCGGTAGAAGTTCAAAGGGTGCACACATGTTAGAAATATTAAAATTGCAACATATCTTTATTATTTTCTTGCACTCCAACTGTGCCATCACCAGAAACAACCACCACATCCTGAATCTATGTATTTTCCTGTTACATTCTTGATGGGGATGCACCAGTATCTCGGTGGTTGTTTATACTTGCATCGTCCAAAAAGTATTTTAAAACCAAGAACAAACAGGGTATTAGTCCCTGACCTTGTGAACCAGTATGAGGATGTGTTTTTGAGAGAGACAACAAAACACTTACGTGCAGTAAGTCATGTTGGACAAGTGCATCTGCTAAATGTCATAACTGTGAATATATTCTATTTTAACCTATAAGCTATTTTGCCTTTTAATAGGAGTTGATTCAGCAGATCGTGCTAAATAAACACAGTTACTCTGTCATATCCTTTCTGTAGCCTGATATAGTTAGCTAGGAAAACATCATAAAACTAACTGTTCTTGTTATGATCTTACTGTTTTTCTGAAATAGAGGAAAGAGAAAGGAAAAAAAGAAATAAGACAAAAAAAACCCCAAATGAACAAACTACTTCCTCTCTGGTATTTAATTCAAGTTCCCAATAAACCAGTAAACCTCAGCAGGAGTGTACCCATGGTTGGCCTCCATAAAAGAGGCAGAGCTTAGCTGGGTACATATGCCTATTTTCAACCACCAGCTAATGATTTTTGATGCCATCAACTTTGTTTTCTCAATGTTACAGAAATATCAGAAAATAACCCATCACTTTCTGCTCATAAATTACAACCATCATATAACCCTTGCAGCTTTCAGTAGCCTATCTCTGGTTTGCTTTTATTTGAGGTCACTGAATGCAATTGTAGCTTGAAGCTGGCTGCTCATCTGCTTTTCGGCCAATACATTCAACAAGTTTTGTTCAGCCATTAAAATCTCTTGAAATTTGTATCTGAAATCTCTCCTCATTAGTCTCAGTCATTTATTACTTTCAGCAACTCACATACTCTTACCCACCTTAAAACCATATTATTATATTGTAGACATGTAACTACTCACCCAATTCACAATTATATTCATGTCACAAGATGGGTGCATGATTAGATTTTTCCACAATATTCCATAAAAAAATATGGAATGCTTCTCTTTTTTTTTTAGCTTTCGTTAGTCTGCAAAAAGATAGCACTGATTTCTTGTTGAATCTATTTGTAAACGAGAACAAAAGCTATCGTTTTAGATCTGTTTTTGTGTTTTCGTGGCATTAGAGCTCCTCCTACGATGACATCATATGTATTCCTGCAATTGCATGTTATTGCCCCTCTGCTGTTTAAATAATGCAACTGTAGCTAGAAAAATTAGGAGACGAAAAGCAGTTCATTATTATTTCCATTGATTTTAATTGTCAAATTTGCATTGCAATGTATTGATGCACAATACATCATTAAAGGCCTATTATATTGTATTTGTTGATGGCACAGGAATGTTATTATGCACATAATTCTCAGGGACTTCTTTGCTGTTGGTTACAGTGATGAGACTTTATTCACACAAGCCATTCCAGGCACTGTGGTGGTGTTCATTGTAGGCACTGTATATACTACAGGAGTCTATTTGCACAGCATCCATCTATTTATCATCATTTACGGTATCTACTGGCACTGTAACCATCCTACTTTTCACTACATGTTTTTTGGTGATTCATGTCCATAACATATTGCTTCAAGGTCTTGAAGAATACAACTGCATACTTGTATATGGCTAGCACAGAAATAAATCTTTCAATTTACTCTAAGGTCCCTGCTACTACTGCATTATCTATGAAATATACATTTGTCAAATCTATTAAGATTACTTAAAGGAGACGAGTCAGGATTTTTTTCCTTGTTTTTGAAATAAGATATGTTAATGTGACTTATGAGATGTACTGGGACAATGTGGGGGGTTACCTCCCTAGTCTGTAACTTACATAGATAGAATTTAGGCAGAGAGAAACAGAACAGTTAGAAAAGCATGTCATTGGTATGTAGCACCATGCATGTACTACCCACCATAAACTTATGACCACCAACAGAAATCTGAATCCTGATGGTGAGGCACTGTCATCTATACACAGATGTCGGAGAGAAACCGCTAGTGTGCTGTTTCAGGATGCAAAATCAAAGCAAATATAGTCTTCCAAAGGAGGAAGATGAAGAAAAAGAGTGGCTGAAATTAAATATGGTGGAAGTCCCTGAAGATTCCCTAATCCATTATGAGTCAGAACTGGTGTAGAGATGAGGCCTGAATGCTTGCTAAAGCCTCGAGGATCAGGCCGCCGCTTCGCAGCTCTGCTCCAGGCAGCCTCATCTATTAACGTCCGCAACCTATGCTGAGTCATGCTACATGCAGAGAGACAGCCTGGATGCTAGCGAAAGCCTCCACAATCAGGCTGCTCCAACGCAATTCTGCTCCAGCCAGCACCATCTCCTAAAGCTCTTTGCAAAGCATATATTTAGAAATTTTTTACTGAAAGATGGAGCTTTGCCAGCTCTGTTGGGGTCGACAACCAGTCTGCAACCCATAGATAAAGAGTTCAACATTTAAAAAACAAAAACAACCCAAAAAACAAAAAAAAAAAATCTAAATCAACTGTTAAAGGTTGTATTGTATATATTATAACAGATTTCTATTTTTGGACTGAAGCTTATTTTGCTAATTTCACAGCTTTTTAATAGTGTAGCCTTCAGCCTTAACCTTTCAGACTTTGAGCCTTCAGTGGCTGAATTAATGTTCCGTTAATTCAAGTTTACCGAGAGTTTACTGCATAGGGCATATAAACCATTATCTCATTCTCTGTGGTGCACTTGTCTAAGGGGTACATTGCAATTTGGAAGTCAGGCAGTGAGTGAGATGCACACGGAAGGAATATCTGAGAAAGTCAGGGAAAATTTTATTTCATTTTCTCTAAAATGAAAAGCAGGCAGAAAAAAAGACATACTCTTACATGTTTATTCTTCTCATGGGCAGATCAAAGTATGTCTCATTTTTTAAAACTACAGCAATTATTGTTTAAAAAAAAAAATTTTAATCCCAGAAGCGTTGCTAGATGCATGACAAAATGGTTATTAGTCAAGACTGTTAAATGAGACATGCTATGCACTGTATTATACAATACATTTATTTATTTTTACATCCTCTCTGACATGCTTTTGTAACATTTGCAGTTTTCTTTTATTTATTTATTGCAGCATGCCTTTAAATTTAAGTATGCCAATAGCTTCACTCTGATTGGCAAGCATTCAATGGTCATCCACACCCCCAAAACCAGTCTGTTTTATTTTAAAGTGTTTGTAACTTGCTAAAATGCTGTGAGAAAAAAAAAAAAAAAAAAAGGGTTTTCTTCCTCAGTAAAAACGTGACAAAAACTTTATAAAAGCATACAGGAAATAATATAAAAAAACTGAAAAGTGCATGGCATGTCTCCTTTAAATTTAATATACAAGACATTGTTTCCCTTCCTCAAGCAACCAGCTTACCAATGCAAATTCTAAGTGGACAATTTCCTTTATAACCCTTATAAACCAGACATAATATAAATCTCTGTTTTCCACCTCAGAAAATCTGCATTCAAAACCTAGATTACCTACTTTCATAAAATTTTACATGTTCATCTATCTACATTTAGGGATTTTTTTCAAAACGCTGATAATGTTTAGCTTTGCTAGATTTTAGAATAAAAAAATGACAAAGTTCTTGAATTAGCACTGGTTACAGAGGTTGTTTCTATTCCTGGGTCTGACTTTGTCTTTCAATCATAAAAGAAAAACATCGGGTTTCTGATTACTGTACAACTTGTATCAAATGAGTGGACGGAGAAACTCTGAAATGGCTACTGCACCAGGACACAGTGTCTTGCAAGTTTAAACTGCTAAAGCTCAAATTTCTTGTTTGAAAGAGTTCTCAGTTCTGTGTTTGAACAGTCTTTCCCAAAAACAAGCTTAATATTCAAAATAAGCACCTTGCAAATACTTTATACTGCCTTCTCTCCCATATGATAGGACAGCTACCATCCAGGAAGGGCAAAGGCTAAGGCATGCTTCCTGAAGCCAACTAATGTGAAGCCATTCAACTTTCAGTCTTTTCAAACTGCTGCATCACAAGGCAATATAACACATACCATCACATACAGGAGCTCACACACAGCGATCATTGGCTAGTGTCGCTGTGACTGATGAAGAAAAACTATTAATAAATAAAAAATAAATTGTAGTGTTTAAATATATTAAACTATATATTCACAGGTATTACTTTTGTGGGGTGTTATTGGCGATCACAGAACAAGTTGTACGATGCAAGTTCTTTGGTGGGGACAGTGAGAGCAAGGAGTGCTTTTTGGTTTTGAAGAAGGAAGCTGGAGTGCTGGAGGGTTTTGAAAGTATCGATATGGCTGAAGAAGAGGTAGAGAAGGGGGGAGGGGGCAACGGAGAGGGGCAGTAGCTCTCATTAGCACTGAACGCTTGCCTGCTGCGGGAATGGAAACACGGATGCAGCAGAGACACAAATTTTCTTGCTATACAGATTAGCTTAGGACTTCTGAAAAAGCAGAAAATCACCGATTACTGGAGTTCAGACAATCAGTCACTGACTGATTTTTTGAAAATGATATACCCGGCATGGCCTGTAGATCCACCAGGCCAAGATGAAATGCCTGACAGGGAAGCAGGTGGTGCAACGTGCAGGACTAGTCCCTGGTGAGACAGGAGGAGCCAGGCCAGGAGTCACCCCACAGTGCCCAGTCCCTCCATGCACCAACACCCACGCCCCAGGACAGGCATTCAGAGCATCACCGGATAAAATGGCCTGCTGCCAACAAGGAAAGAGAGTGGTGTCAATTTGATGAGGATGAGGACCTAGCCCTCAATGGGCAGGCAGAGGCGAGGGAGGCCCGAATCTATGAGAGTGGATCGCCAGCAGGAACGCCAGTACAAGCAGGCAATGGAGGAGGAAAAGGCAGGTCTGGCAAAGCTTTGCAGAATGGTGAGAAAAAAGCTCACCACTCTAAGATGGGCAAAGTGGCACAGCAGAAGGGGCAGTGAGAGCTAGGAAGCATGCTGCCTTTATTGCAAATCCCTTTGGGGTCAATAGGAAGATCCTTGGGCAGAAACGAGGTGGCCAGCTTACCTGCACACAGGAGGATGGCAGATGCTTACCTCAGCACCACCTATAGTGATGCGGCAAAAGAGAAGGACCTCAATCCATGCAGCACCCTGGCATCGAGGTCTGAACTGGAAGAAAGTGGAAGGCATGTGAGGTAGTCAAGCAGGCTGAACTGCGGCTCTGACAGAGTGAGCTGGTGGGAATGGTGGAATCAGGGCGAAAAGGATTTGGAAGCCTTCCGAGGCCACTCTACAGCAAGGCCCAAGGGAAAGATAGGCGCCAGCTAGTCCAAGATGAGGTTTGTACTGGGGTGGAGGAAGGCCACTCCTGCAGGTTAGTAGGTATGCGGCAACAGGGAGCCTGGACACGATGGGACCAGGCATTGGACCGCCAGACCACCTGGGCAGAACTTTGGAAGGCTGAGCCACACCGGATTAGATTTCTGATCCAGTCGGTCTACGACACCCTTCCCGGCCCATCCAACTTGTTCTGCTGGGGACTAGCAGAGACTCCAGTTTATCCCCTGTGTCAAAGAAGAGGGTCTCTGGAGCATATCCTGAACTGTTGCCCAAAACCCTTGGGATAGGAGCCCCATCGCAGGCGTCACGACCAGGTGCTGAGGGCTATAGCTGAGGTCATCACCACAGGGATATCTCTCAGCAGGCAGCAACATCCAACAAGGCAATCCATCACCTTTGTTAAGGCGGGAGAGAAGCCACAGCAGCACCCAATTCCAACAGGGAGACTCCTGGCAACAGCACGCGATTGGCAGCAGAAAGTCGACCTTGGAAAGCAGCTCAAATTTGCAGAAAACATCAGTGACCACACTCAGGCCAGACATGGTCCTGGTGTCAGAAACAAGACAAGCGGTCCTGCTGGAGTTGACTGTCCCCTGGGAAGACTGCATGGAGGAGGCCTTTGAGAGGAAGAGAGCCAAGTATGAGGGGCTGGTAGGCGAGTGTCGAAGCAGAGGATGGAAGACCCGATGTGACCTGATGTGGGCACAAGCTGGGGACTGATCACCCCCCGACTGGGTCGCCTGGGTGAGGGTGTCTGATGTTGAAAGACTTGAAACACTCGAGGACCCCAGGTTACATCACTGATAATGTGCCAAGTTGCATCAGATGATGTATGTAAGAACTAATGGTGCTCTTAGTGCATGTTTCCAACAAGTGGACAAATAACATTAACCTGTGCCAAAACTACAGACCTCAACATTGCAATGTCATGACAATGGCCCAGTGCTCCCTAGTGATGCTGAATGCCACAGATGATATACAAGTTCCTTTGAGTATATTAATGACTGTGTACAAAAAGTGGCTCTACATTACATTAAGTTCTTTAGTCATTGGACATTTATCGTTAGCTTAACCCTTTCTAAATCCTGAACCCATCACATGGCAAGGCATTCCTATTCAGTTCTTTGTGTGTCACCTTGAAGTAAACTCTGACCTATACATACCTGAACTCATTGAAACTGTCCACCATTCGGTTGTGAGCCAGGATTCTTTGACTAACATCAGTTGATCGTCGGCTCATCTTCATTGCCTGGAAAACAAAAACAAAAAGACAGAAAATCAGTGCAAGTTTTAGGAGCCAATTCAACTGAAATATAACATTTTTAAGCCTAGAGCCTTCTCACTCCTAAGTCTATGTAGCACAAAAGGATGTATGCATGATCACGGTCTACCTCAATACATATCCTGTACACCAAAATGTGTACCCCCATAAAACCTAAATAAATAAAAAAATTTCCTGTGTATGGAGAGTCTGCAGGCCAAAACACTTTGCTGATGAGAGAGATCAGATGAGGATGACGAAACTGGGCTAAGCTGACAAAAAGTCTATAGTAACTTAAATAATCCCTCTTTACAACTGTGGCGAGTAGAAAAGTATCTCAAAACCTTGAGCTGGATGATTACAATAAAAAAAACATATTAGGGTATATATCTGAAGCTATTGTGGGCACCCAAACTGTACAGGTGAAAACTGGAAAAAGACCAATTCAATTAAATTATTTGTATAGTGCTTTTTACAACATACATGGTCACAAAGCAGCTTCACAGAATTATATAAATTCTGAATATAATCTTATGAATCTATATGTTTATCTCTATATATCTCTAATGAACAAGCCTACAGTGGAAAGGAATAACTCCCTGAGATGACAAAAGGAAGAAACCTTGAGAGGAACCAGACTCAAAAGGGAACCCATCCACATTTGGGTTGCACTGGATTACAACTCACTTCTGTTATAGGGTCAAGATTTGAGTGCAAGACTGTTCACGATAATTTGAGTCCTATGCCATTGTAGCAGAACCACTCTTGGCAGTCCAATGCCATCTTCACAGTTCTAGGTGTATATTGAGGCAGTTCATATGGTGCCATCCTCAACAACAGCAAGTAGTTTCCAAGTGATTACAACAACCAGAAATAGGACACCAGGATGGATCAGGCAGGTCCGGAAAGCAGAAGGGGTCAGGATCACTGGAATCTCAGGAGTATCATGCAAGGTAACCTGGTAACTATTTTTAAATCCTGAACTATCCAGTTTGGTTAGGCTCTGCCAACAATAGCCTCAGATTACTGTTCTTGGTTGACAGGAGTGGAACCTGATGTGGTCTTTTGCTGTTGCAGAACATCGATCTCAAGGTTTAATGTTTTGTGCATGCTGAGATGCTTTTCTGCTCACCATGGTTGTAAAGAGTGATCATATGAGTTACTATATCCTTCCTGGCTTGAACCAATCAGGCCCTTTTCCTCTGACCTCTCTCATCGACAAGGCATTTCTACCCAAAGAAAGGTCACTCAATGTTTTTTTTGTTTTTCACACCATTTTGTGTAAACTCTAGAAACATTATCGTGTGAAAATTCGTGGAGATCAGCAATTTCCAAAGTATTCAAACTGGTCCATCTGGCACCAACAACAATACAACGGTTAAAGTCACATAGGTCACACTCCCAAAAAACCAATAGATTAAATCATGTAGACATTTTTCCCAAAAATGCAAGTACACCCTACTTCCACAATATTTAAAAGAGTAATCAGGAGCTAGGTGGCATTAATGAAATGCACAAGGTTAGTTAAAAATCAAGAAGTTGATGGCCTCTATAAAATGAAATTTTGTTGGTTTGGTGTTCTTGAGCACTCAGGTGCGTGTCTACATCATGCCAAGAAGAAAGGACATCAGTCATAACCTCAGAGAAGCTCATCAATGTGGAAAGGGTTACAAGATAATCTTCAAACAACTTTACCATACTACAATGTGAAGGATTGCTTATAAATGGAGATCCTTTAAGACCGAGAGCTACATCATGTGATCTACAGGCATCTTGAGCACATTAAATGTTTACACTCATAACAGCACAATAAGAAAAAGACTGAACATGAATGGCTTTTGAGGAAGGATAGGTAAGGAAAAATTTTTTTTTGCAACATTACATCTGAACAAACCACAAAAGGTCTGATAAACTGAAGAGACTGATCAGACTGAAGAGACCAAGGTGGGGATGTTTGGCAAAAATTAGAAATAAAGTGCATCACCACAAGCACATCATACCAACTTCAAGTATAGTGGTGGAGGGGTGACGACTTGAGCTTGTTTTGCAGCCACAGGGCCTGGGAAAATTGCAGTCATGGGGAAAATGAGGAACTCCACCTTATACCAGAATATTCATTCATATTCAGAACAAGACAAATGTGAGGCCATCTTTCCAGCAGCTTAAACTGGTCTGGAATCGGAATGGCACTGGAAAATGATCCCATGTCCATGTCAAATTGACATCTTTATGATTAAAGGATGAAAAAAAAAAAAAAAAAAAAAAAAAAAAAAAAAAAAAAAAAAAAAAAAAAGGTGTTGGATTGGCCAAGAGAAAGTACAGACTGTGGGATCTTGGAGTTGTGCATAAACTACCATATTTATTTCGCATTATTGTTGCTGAAACTGGTTCTATATGTTACTGAATTATAGGCTGTACTTATTTTTCCCCACCCCTGGTTTATGAATTTTGGTTTACTTTTTGGGAGAAAAAATACTATATATTGAAATCTGTTGGGTTTTTTTGGTCAGCTGAGGTTGTTTGTTTATAGTTGGATGACAATTATTTAGGCCCTAACAAATATATATAAAATTACACATACAACAGTACACCATTATGCAAGATCATTTAAATGTCAAATGATTCAGAAATTGCCACCTCTCAATAATTGCATTGTTTCAAATTTGACAAAGTATTTCTTCTTATGAACAATCAAAACAAATACTTTAAAAAGACTACGTTGAAAATACAGGCCTTAAAGTGCTAACCAAATAAGTCAATGAAGACTACAATATAACGGCCACAAGCTCAAATCATACAGTGGTGGCATCCCTTTTGTTAACCACTCCAAACATGCACACCAAATATGTGCAGTTACACTTAAACACCCCTTTTCATTAAAGAGAAAAAAGTTTATTTATGCAATCCCTGGAACAAATAAATAGATTTAAAGCTGAAAATTGTGTCTACTTATAGAGTCCAATGTTGTCCAGTTTTGTTGTCTTGTCAGCTTAGACTTCAAGTTACCATACATCTTTTCTGTGAGCCCTCCTCAAACTGTTTCATGGTAGCTGACTGCATGATCTGCTGATTGATCAGAGTGGAAGAGCGCCTTGATGTTAATTCAAGGCCAAGTTTCTTTTCAGTGGTGGTGGACAGCACAAAGAGTGTGTCAGTTACAAACAAAATAAGTACAAATTTGCATTTGCTGTCTCCAGTGTTAAGTTCTGAGTAGAGCATAGCTATGAAAATGCTATTTTTATTTCCTTCTGCAAGGGACCAAGTATCTCATACTAGAGTGCTTTGTACAACCCTGCTAATTCTCCTTGATTGACAGCATATATTTAAGTATACATCTTGATCACATGGAATGTAAACAATTGAAGAATTACTGAACACTAATAGTTTGAGGGAGCAGTCTTTTCCCAAGTGTTGTAACCTTAAGGACAGTTCTTCTTATTTATGCTTTCTGATAAGTTTGTTTGCACAGTGTAGTCTGAACAGTTGCATGTTTTGTACTTGATGCAGAGATGGAGGTCACATTATAACAGGTCTAGTTTGCCTTGCCACCCACTGTATTTGGCCAATCTTTGATTTAGCATGTCAATTTCCTGCATGAATATGAAATCTCCAATGAGAATATGAAATCCTAGTACATTGCAACTATTAACGATCAAAAGGCAGTACATACATGAGAATGTTCTCTGTTGATTACAGCTCAGCATTCAACACCACCATCCCTTCAAAACTAATCTCCAAGCTTGATGATCTCAGCTTGGGGATGTCCATGTGCAGATGGGTCTTCAACTTTGACAGGCAGGCCACAAGTGGTGAGAATTGGCAGGCACACTTCCTCTTCACTGATCCTGAACATGGGCTCACCACAGGGCTGTGTGCTCAGGCACCTCACAATTTCACTCACGACTGTACCACTAAATACAACTCCAACATCAAGTTTGCTGAGGACACTACCATCATGGGTCTCATTACAAACAATGATATGAGAGACTATAGAAAGGAAGTGAATGCATTGAGCAGCTGGTGCCAGGACAACACCCTTCTTCTCAATGTCAGTAAAACTAAGGAGATGGTAGACTACAGTAGACAGCAAGGGGGGATACACCGGCCCATCTACACCAGTGATGCTGAGGTCGAAACGGTCAGTGACTTCAAGTTCCTCAGAGTGAACATCTCAGAGGACCTCTCCTGGACAACACACACCGACACTCCTACTTCCTGAGGAGAATGAAGTTTGGCATGAACTTGATGATAAGCTGCATTAAAGTATGGTACGGGAATTCCTCTGTCTACAGCCAGAAATCCCTATAGACAGTAGTGGAGGTAGCACAGCACTGGTAAAAGCCTCTTTACCAATATACAACAAAACTCTGCTTTCTCTGTCTGCAATGTCAAGTAGTACTTAATTGGTCACTTACTACTTGTCACTTTTCCCCAAAGTAAAATAATTGGTACAACCCGAATTCCAGAAAAGTTGGGACATTCTTTAAATTTGAATAAAATGAAAACTAAAAGACTTTGAAATCACATGAGCCAATATTTTATTCACAACAGAACATAGATAAATGTTTAAACTGAGAAATTTTACAATTTTATGCAC
>JAQQZR010031360.1:0-20442 GCA_030068235.1 Notoglanidium macrostoma
GCAGCTTTTGACACCATTGATCATACTATTCTCCTTGATAGATTAGAAAAGGTTGTGGGAGTTAAGGGAACAGCCCTGATCATTATCAGTTTGTTGATATAAATGGTGACTCCTCTACACATGATATGGTGAAGTTACACAAGGTTCAGTTTTAGGCCCACCTTTTTTCTTTATATATGCTACCTCTGGGTAATATTATTCATAAACATGGTCTTAGCTTCCACTGTTATGCTAATGACACACAGTTGTGTGTCTCAGCAAAGCCAGATGAGAGATACCAGCTTAATAAAATTGAGGACTGTGTAAAGGGCTTCAGACAATGGATGATTAAAAACTCCCTTTTACTTAATTCTCATAAGACAGAAGTACTAGTACTATGACCACATGCAGCTAGAAGAAAGTTTTCCGATTACATAGCAACTCTGGATGGCCTTTCTTTTTCACCATGTGCCACAGTAAAAGACCTTGGTGTAATTATTGACTCCAATCTGTCATTCGAAGCTCAAGCAGATAATATCACTATGACAGCCTTCTTTCATCTCAGAAATATTGCTATGATAAGAAATATGATGTTACCGCATGACGCAGAAAAATAGTACATACTTTTGTTTCTTCTAGGTTAGATTTATAGGGTAACAGCCTCAATGGAACAGCATTCCAATTAGTGTTCAGGAATCAGACACAGTCTCAGGAGGAGCAGATCTGGAGCGTTCTCAAGCATAGAACATGCTGTCTTCCGCCCACTCTCACACATTCACTCAGGTTTGTTGACGGTGGAGTGGCTGGCCTCTTTATGTCCTGGGGCGCCCTCATGTCTGTGTTACATTCTGGCTCTCCATTTTAGTTATGCTGTTATAGCTAACCTTGCTGGAGTTCCTGCTTGAACACAGCACATGATCTACTCTGGTCCTTAACTGGTGATAATGAGCATACATAACAGTCTGCTTTTTCTCTTCTCTCTCTTCTCTCTCTCTCTCTCTCTTTCTCTGTCTGTCGAGCTACACATGATACCCCTGAGATTCCAGTTATCCTGACCCCTTCTACTTTCCAGACCTTCCTGATCCATCTTGGTGTCCTACTTCTGGTTAGAGTCATCAATTGGAAACCACTTACTCCTGTTGAGGATGGCACCATATGAACTGCCTCAACATACACCTAGAACTGTGAAGATGGTGTTGGCCTGCTGTTGACAAGAGAGTTTCTGCTACAATGGCATAGGACTCCAATTATCAAGAACAGTCTTGCAATCAAATCTTGACTCTATCACACAAGTATGTTAGTTGTAATTGCACTATCCATTATGACCCTATATATATATATATATATATATATGTGTGTGTGTGTGTGTGTGTGTGTGTGTGTGTGTGTGTGTGTTGTTAAAAGTGCTATACAAATAAAGCTGAATTTAATTTAATTTAGTTAAACAATGCATGCCAAATTCCATCACCGTGAGTTAGATTGAGTGTATAGTACCATTCATATATAATGGTTATACTGAAGCAGCATTTGGTCAGCATGAGCACATGCTGTGACAGATTATCTGATGTGTCACTAATGTTGTAATTATTGACCTGCTTTTTAATTAAACTTAGTTAAGAAAAAGTTCTGTAGTAGTGTTGATTAAAATGATACAAATAAATATTTAAAATATTTTTGTATATAATATTTTTTTTAAATAAAAACAACTGAATAGTCAAGGAAAGATGATTTAATTAACACCTGAAAAATAATAAAATAAAAAAGTATTATCAATAAATAAATAAATAA
Source organism: Notoglanidium macrostoma (assembly GCA_030068235.1). Classification (NCBI taxonomy): domain Eukaryota; kingdom Metazoa; phylum Chordata; class Actinopteri; order Siluriformes; family Auchenoglanididae; genus Notoglanidium; species Notoglanidium macrostoma. The sequence continues at coordinate 1,768 of JAQQZR010031360.1, forward strand.
ATACTATACAAATAATGGTAGTTTCAACCCTAAATAAGAATGATATACCACATGCACATGTGCACACAACACTTCACATATATTCTGACACTGGTTCACTAGGACCCAAATACCATCAGTATAAAAACTCTGTTGAAAAGAATGAAACAAAGCAATGGCAAAACTAATGATCAAAGGTGAGGCTGAGAACATGTGCTCAAACAATGAACTAGCCCAAGACCATGACATGTGAAATTCACATAAACAACAGGACATGTTCATGGTGCACAAATATGGAATATGATGCATTACTAAATACAATAGACAGCAAGAAAAGGTCATCCATGTCGGATCTGTTGAAAATAAGTCTACCCCATCAATCCCACTAATTATTATTTACAGACCCCTTAGGGGTCAGATTCTGAATTCCTTCAATAATTTGCAAATTTTCTCTCTCACATGGTTGTTTCTTTAGTCAAAACGTTTATTGTTGGAGACTTCCATAATGACCTAATACTCTGACCTACTTACTAATACTAATACTAATACTTACTTAATACTAACATTTGTATTAAATATAGAAAATATAGTCACATTTCCATAGTCTGAAGCTATCTCAGAGCATCATCTCAGCCTAACCCTAGGTTGCCATGTTACGCGGCCATGTTGCTACATTAGTCCAGAACAGACACAACTCTAGAGAGTTCCTATACTGTACTTATTATAAAAAGGTGGTCTATCTGATATGTGACTAATCAAATGGAGAAAAAACAAATGTATCCTACTAATGATAGCAATGAAATGCTATCACAACATGGAACAAGAAACAGTAATTTTCATTAGCAATAAAAAACTACCATAATGTGTAACACACCGCTTTATGTTACATGTAAGAAATGAAACATAGTTTTACAGCCTAAATAAGTACATACAATTTATCATTTATATTTTAAGTAACCTCGTCAGTTTACGGGCTACTAGATGCAGTGATAGATGATGACATTATTTTGTAATCGGTTGGATTGTATGCTGCGGGCACCTGGTACCTACCATACATTCTAATATTATGAATTTAATATCATATATTAGAACCTACCATACATTCTAATACGCACCATAATAGAAGATAACAAAAATAATCCTAAATTCTTATTTAATACTGTAGCAAAATTAACTAGGAATAAGTTCCGAACAGAAACACACACACCATTAATTTTGGTAGCAACAACTTAACTTTTTTTTCAGTGGCAAAATTAAAAATGTCAGGCAAAAAATCAGATCATGAACTTAAAGCCAGACAATTAGATAAATAAACCTGTAGATACCAATATAACTATATCAGATCAAAAGTTGGAATGCTTCACTCTTCTTCTAGAGATTGAACTGTCTTCACTAATTTCATTAAAACCATTGACTTGTGTACTGAATTCCTTACATGCACGTTTCTTCAAACATATGCTACCAGAAGCAATCAAAACTCTTCTAAAATTATCAATTCTTCTGTTAGCACTGGCTATGTACCTAAATCATTTTAATTAGCAGTTATCAAACCACTGATTAAAAAAAACAGACCTCAACCCCTGTTAGCTTTCCAACTATAGGTCAATATCTACCTCCCCTTTATCAGTTATGCTCATACCTATATAGAAATAACATTCATGAACTGTATCAGTCATGTATCAGTAATCGCTATAATAAAGGCTATTACAGTATATATCAGTAATATAAATGTTATTTAACTTTAATAATTTGTGTTAAAATAAAGTTGATTTTATTTGAATGATACATTTAAAGAAAAAAAATCATATCAGATTACAGAATGGTTTGCTCTCTTTGACTCCAATCCATGGATGAATGATCAGGACTTGAACTTTTACTGATAGGGTAAAATCTTTCTCTGTTGTGCCACTCAGGTGCCCTATCAATTTGTCATATTTTAACAGTGTACAGAACTGAATCAAATGTAAAGATTATTCATTCAAGTTTTGTGATAAAATTATGTAAATGTAACCTTTTGTTTTTTTTAACACTATGATGAATGAATTTCTAATGTTTCTTGTTCTATTCCAGTACCTGTGGGAAAATTTTTTGGAATAAAACAGTTACTGAATTACTGAAAACAGTCTGGATTACTAGCATGTTTTATTTTCCTCTCTCATCTGTGAAAATGTTCAGATTACTGGACTGACAATTTAAATAAATATTCATAGGTTTTAATGAATTTGAGCCCTATTTTTCTCAGGGGCTCTGGTCTACTGCCCTAAATATATTTATGGAAGGGAATCAAGTTGACTTCATATTCATAGCTACTTCTTACTTTAAAAATACTTAAAGCTATTTTTCACTTAACATGTTTTTGTTTGTTTTGTTTTTATTTTAAACAAAAGCATTTTTTAAAGATATGGCTACTTTTTTAGGCTTGGTGAGTTTGAAAACATCTCTGATAGAAATACAATGCTTTGCATAAGTATTCGTCCCTTTGAATATTTCTGCACCTTAAAGTGTTACAAACTAGATAGGAAACTGACTTAATCACAATAATACACTCAGCAGCCAGCAATCACTAGGTGTTGAAGAAAATGCTTTGACATTTTGATACATGTAGACATGAGTTCATTGTATAATTCCTTCTTTCTGAAGGTGCTTATTTGGAATTAATTCTGGTAACTGGATTGGCCATTGAAGTACACTGACCTCATTTTCATGTTCATGGATCCAATTTTAAATGATGTGTTCTTTCTGACATGGCACATTATTATGTTTGTAAATAGCCATTATAAATTGGGTAAATTCTGCTAATAGAGGTATTCACAGGTGGTCAGCAACAATGCTCTATAGGGTGTGGATTCAAATGATGCTCTATTGTTATTAAGAGGTATTAAATGTGTGACAAGGAAACATTCCCTACACCATTCCAAGAAGATAAAACCTTTACTTTTGACTGATTTTTAATACATAGATAACCATACAAATATCAATTTAAGGTGTATGTAAAGCAGATGTCAAAAGCCAATGTATTTGTAAATATGTATATTTCCATACTTGTATGTAAAGCATGTTATAAAAACCAATTTAAAATGTAACTTTATACAGAAAGACTGTTTATGTTTTGGTATAGCATAAATAAATAAAATCACTTAGACCAAAACAAGTATATCAGAATTTACAGTATATAGGCAAAGACATAATTGTTTTTTTTATGCATTTTTATTTGAAGTAAACATTTGAAGAAAAGGTTCTAGCAGATTGTAAATGGTTATATTTCAACAGAGTGCACAGGATTGAATTGAATGTAATGCTTATTCACATGTTTTTTGTTAAAATATTATGTAAATGCAACCTTTTGTTTTTTCAGCACTATGATGAATGAATTCTTTATGTCTCTTGTTTTCATTCCATATATAATTGGATTAATAACTGGAAGAATTGTGAAAATCATCAAACCACATACTTGTTGTGCACTAGGTGGTATATTCTGAAAGCGATATGAAAGTATGGTAAAAGTGGAAACTATTTCATACAGAATAAATGTAATTAATTGTGCTAAGCATGTGTTTACAGCCTTACTTCTTGCACTGGTTTGTCTATGGGAAAGACAGGTTTTAAGAATTTGTACATAGGAGAATAATTGAATAGTCACACCAATGCACTGCATAATTCCTGTTATACTTAATCCATAAACATTGTTCACAGTAAGGTCCCCACTACATGAAAGTTGTAACAGTGTATTATTGCTGCAATACACATTAACAATGATTGTCTTACATTTTGGAAGTCTTGCTTGAAGAGCAAACAACACAACAATCAAGGCAATGTCAAGGCCCCAAGCCAGTGCTATCACACCACCAATTGTGTATGGTCCCATTATAGAGTTATACCTCAGTGGCTTGCATATTGCTATGTAGCGATCAAATGACATGGCTGCCAGGATAAAAAGTACACTACCTCCATACAAATGAAGCAAAAATCCCTGCAGAACACATGTTGGGTAGTAGACCATATTTGTTTGGGTTACAATATCCAGAAGCACTCTGGGCAAAGCACATGTAATTGCTATTAGGTCTGCCAAAGGAAGGCTGAACAAAATGTAAAACATGGGTTTATGAAGGCTTTTCTGAGTAACAATCAATGCTAAAATTGTTACATTACAGAACACTGCAAACAAGTATATCAGAGCTCCAATGATAAAAACTGGATAAATAGCTTGAGGAGGGACATCAAATCTGGCAATTTGAAGGTTGAAACTGAATGTGTTATTGGAAAATTGCTGCTCCATTCAGAACCTGTAGGAGAAATAAACAGAAAAAAACAGTTATTAATTTACCAATGTGCATTTTGTTCCTTTTTTCAATTCTAGTGGCTTGGACCTAAGCTTCACCTTGCAAAAGATCCAATTGTGTCAATATAGGGGAATTATATGGGCCATTTATATCCTTATATGTTCTCCAAAGACCCTACAAGTTACTTATAATTAATTGTTAATCACCAGAGGATATTAGCAATTTGAATCTTCTCTCAACCATAAAATGCATAGCTTGCAATAAGACTGTATGTCCACAAAGGTTGGCACAATAAGTAAATTAATCAAACTGACTGCTTTTTTTAAAGCTGCTTTAATTTTTAAATTAAAGTTTTTTTACTTACTTTTTATTTAAACTTATATTTTATAAATGCAAGCATATATGTTGTTAAATGCTTTTTTTTTTTATTATTTGCATTTATTTAAAACAAATATGTTTTGCTTAATGCTGTAGCTTCCTTTTGAGGCTTGCAGAGTTTGAAGACATCTCTGATAGAAATGCCTCTCCTTAGTATACACTACCTCTGAACTCTTCTACAATTATAGTGTTACAACCTAGAATTGAAATTAACTTACTTACATTTATACAGTTTATCATGAATCTAAACACCCATAGTTTACAAAAGACATTAATAAAAAAAAATGAAAGCTGCAATTGTGTAATTATTTTCCCACCTTAATTTAAAAGAAACAGAGTTTTTATTTGTCACATGCATATTAATACTAGGTGTACTGAATAGTAAAATGCAAAGATTGACACTGTGGCTGTGCACATACTACAATTAAACAGAGAATACAAGAAAATGGAGAATAAAATCAAACTAAAAAATGTTATTATTTATACATTATTATTACTTATTATAACATTCCAGATTCCTGTTGGATATGTAGCCAAACTGGAGAGGATCTAATGAGCTGAGACAGCAGGAGCAGTGATCTTATGTGGTCTTTGATTAGCCTTTTATCAAAAAGTACTTCAGCACCATCATAAAGATGATGACTCCACAGAAATGATCAAGAAATGGAGTGCCACTGACTGGATACCTTGAAATAGGCAATCCGTCTGACAGCGGGCCTTCTGGCAGCATATCTGGGGGCCATTTACTGCTCTCTTGCACTTTCACTCTCTCTCTCTCTTTCTTTCTCTCTATATATATGTGTGTGATGGGATCTGGGAAAACCCTTCACATGGTGGAACTTGACCTTTTTGATATTTGAAAGCTTGTCTCTATCAAATGTTATAATTACCCAAATTCAGCTGATCAGTTGGATTTTTTGGGATATAATTTTGAGAAAAACCACTTTAAAGACGAGGATTCTAAATAGAATCAGAACAGTAAGGTAGAAGATAAACGTGAATCATTTAACTTTAGTAAAACATTCATTAGTCAATGTACATGTTTTAAAATATACAAAAAAGTCACTTTGGCAGCAAGCATCACACAACACTCATCAATTAGTTGAACATTCAGGATGTCTTTATTTGTAAAGACATTCAATAAATTTACCTCATTGCCAAGTAACTCTTTTTTTAGTTATGAAGTATTTTAAGAGTAAATAACAAATAAACACATCATATTGATGAAACAAACACTTTAAGATCTATTTTGCTAACATTAATAATATGCCATGAATTCTGGCCATGATGCCGTGTTTTTGTAATGTTTTATTAGTGCATTTAGTTTATCCTGCCCAATGCTGTGGAGGTATTTGAATGTATCCCTGCATATTTTCATCCTGTGGTGAAAAAAATCTGTGCATTAGGCATTATGTATTGTCTGTTCTTTTTTTTAGAACGGCATGTCATCTGGGATAGATGAATTCCACATGACAATTTTGCCAATATGGCAATTTCCAGCTCCTCTCTTGTCATTTCCAGGTAACAGCAATGGATAATCTGCAGCTCCTCTGGCATGAAACGAGTTGAACATGGGTGTTGTACTAGGAGACACAGATAAGATCCCCAAAATTGCCATCACCTGATGTAGAACTGGTAATGGTGGCAGAATTTCCCTGATGTCCTACATGACAGGATGGTTGTCATCTGAAATGCAGAATGATAAATAAATATCAGACTTCAGTAAAGAGGCTAAACTTCTACTGCTTAATCAACATTGACAGTCCTAAATAAGCTAATCAATGACTTTATGCTTTGCACTACAGCCTTGATTTTTTTCACTGCTACAAACATTTAAAACCTGTGTGAAGTTGGCACCCCATATGTTGAAAATCTGTATAAAATCATTTGTGTTTGTTTATGCATGCAAAATTAACATTTGTGCACTTAAACAATTTAAGAGATAGAGAAACATTAAAGCACTATGGAGTTTTTGTAGTAAAATCTGTGGACTGCTGCCTCAAAGACACACAAAACCAATCATTTTGCAGAACCTTACCGGCATTGCTAGAAGATACTAATTCGTGTTTGATGACAATACAGTCAGCAATGTTGTGTTGTAAAGTGTATGACTGGTGGGAATAGGCCTAACACTTCTGTTTATTCACCCTTTATATGACTATATGCCATCCAGATTAATTTGGAGGTGGTACCAAAACTAATTGCCTGATAAACAGGACACATCAAATAGGGTTGAAAATTTATAAAGTGTTCCTTTAACTTAGCTGATAATCTAAGCACCCTATCACCTCATTAACACCAAAAACTGGTAATGTAACCATTAATGCATCGTTTGTGCAAACAAAATCAACATTTGAGCACATTTGTTATGGGCTGGCAACTTCATGCAAGCACACACTGAGCGTCTGTTAGCATCATCATCATCATGTAGCCTCATATGAGTCTCTAATGTCAAGGTTAATTCCCCATTTTAAACTCTCATAAAACCTGGACTGACTGCATAAGCAAATGAAGTTTATAGCTGTGCTTTACACTGAAATTTTCAATGCACTTGTCATCGTTGTTTAACATGTTTAACATGCAAATTGTGATGGAGTACACAAACAAAATCTTCCAGGAAACTTTCTCGCCCTGTCAGGAGACCTCAGTATACCAAGGTTAGTGATGGTGCTATCCATAGTAGCCTAATACAGAAACAGATGTCACCTGAAGGAGATAACCTTTTTCAAGTAAGTTTTTATTGTATTAAGAATTCAGACTTACTGTTTTGATTGTAGGTTGAAGGCCATACAGGATAACAACTAAAGAAAAAACTTGTAGCCCATCAAAATAGTTAGCTTACCTTCATAGCATGACTCCTCTTGCTCATCAGTAAATTCCCCATCTGCAGCATCGACCTCACCATCGTCCTCATCTCTGGATGTAAAATAGTCCAGTATAATATCGTTCAAGGCAGTGGCATCCCTTGGATTGAGGAGGTTAAGTCTACTTAGCTAATTTAGGTGCGCAGCTACCTCACCCTCTCTTCTTCTGTCTAGCTGTGCCACCTGATGTTACCGTGACTTGCATCTTTTATTTCACACGTAGCTCACACTGGCTAGTGGGAAAATGTGCATTAATACTACTTTATTGTATGTGGTTTACTTTGATAGGTGAACCGTCTTCATAGGCTTACACAAGAAAGTTGGGCGATTTCCATGCATCCGTTGTTCGTGTTTTCAAATGTAGGAAATAACATACAATTTTTTTGGACACAGTGGTTAATTTAAATGACTTTTTTTAACACATTAAACCAGCAAATGTCTACAAGATATTTTCAGGAATGATAGACAAAGATGCTGTAGAAAAATAATTTTATGAAAACCCAATTTCAACAAAATATTGACTTTCAACCTATTTTTCCTTTTTAATAAAAAAAAAGGCCAGCGTGACATCAGAAGGGTTTTCCTAGATTCCATATATATATATATATGCTTGGTTACAAAATCAAGACCAAGTATATAGAGTGCCCACCATGGAGAAGAAGGTTAGAAGCCAAGATCAGGAGGCACATTAGCTGGCTCACAGAAGTCCATAAAGGAGTCATAAGAGAGAGGTCCTGGGTCTTGAAGAGGTACAACAAGATGTCCATAAGCGAGGCTTTAGAGACTGCCAAACAAAAACTCATAGCTCTGGTGACAAGACTGAAAAGATACACCAGGGAAGCAGAGGCCAAAAATAATAAATGGCCTCTTCTCCAAAGAACCATCTAGGGTGTATTCACAGCTGCAAGGGAGCAGAGGAAAATTAGATCCACCCAGAGCTAAGACTGAGAAATACTGGAAGGACAAATGGGAGAAGGAGGCATCACATAACACCAATGCCAAGTGGCTGGAAGACCACAGTGATCTCCCAGAACAAGAAGCAGTCACCATCACCAAGGCAGATATCCAGCAACGAGTCTCAAACATGAAGAACTGGACAGCACATGGACCTGACATGATACACAGCTACTGGATGAAGAAACTAACAGCAGTTAGTTACTAACAAGGGGCACTCACCCAGCCTGACTAACGCAAGGCAGGACAAACCTGATCATGAAGGATCTACAAAACGGCAATCTGCCATCCAACTACAGGCCAATAACCTGCCTCCCACAACATGGAAGTTCCTCTCAGGCATCATAGCAGAGAAGCTAGGCAGACAAATGAGTCAATACATGAGAAAAGCTCAGAAAGGAATAGGAACCAACACCAGAGGGTCAAAGCACCAGCTACTGGTCGATAGAGCAATCACCCAAGACTCTAAGACTAGGCAGACCAACCTGAGTACAGCCTGGATTGACTACAAGAAGGCCTATGACTTGAGGCCCCACACATGGACACTGGAATGCTTGGCACTATACAAGGCTAACAAGTCACTGATAAGCTTCATCAAGAACTCAATGCGGCTGTTGAAGACAACATTGGAAGCCAATTCCAATGCCATCACACAATTCATCATAAAGTGCAGTATATATCAAGCTGATGCACTGTCCCCACTGCTGTTCTGCATAGGTCTGAACCCCCTCATCCACATCATCACAAAGAGTGGATATGGATACAAGTTCAAACGTGGAGTAGCAATCAGCCACCTCCTGTACATGGATGACATCAAGCTGTATGCTAAGAGTGAATGAGACATTGAGTCATCATGTCATTCGGACTGGATATATGAGGAAACATGGTGGCTAAGAGAGGGAAGATGATCAGAACTGAGGGAGTGGAGTTACCAGAGGGCAAAATAGCAGATATACATGACAGCTACAAGTACCTTGGTATCCTACTGGCCAATGGGAATTAGGATGAGGTTATGAGGAGATCTGCCATAGTGAAATATCTCCAGAGGGTCAGACACGTGCTCAGCTAAATGGTAGGAATAATATCCAAGCCATCAACATGTATGCCCTACCATCAGATATCCAGCTGGAATAGTGAACTGGCCACAGGAGGAAATAGATGCCACCTATGTCAAGACACAGAGACTCTGTGAACAACGGACAGAAGGGGGACAAAGATTAGTAAGTGTCAGAGCCACTATCCAGAATGAAACAAGGAACATCTGAGAATGCATCAAGAAGATGGCCCCCCAAGACAAGCTCATGAAAAAGTGTCTCAGGCAACAGAACACAGAAGATGATGAGGAGGATGAGAAAGCAACGTGGAAGACCAAGCCCCTACATAGAATGTCCCACCGGCAGATAGAGGAAGTGGCTGACATCAGGAAATCCTACCAGTGGCTAGAAAAAGCAGGCCTGAAGTACAGCACAGAGGCTCTGATCATGGCAGCACAAGAACAGGCCCTAAGCACCAGATCAGTAGAGGCAGGTGTCTACCACAGTAGGCAGGACCCTTGGTGCAGGCTGTGCAAAGATGCCACTGAGACTGGTCATCACATAATAGCTCTGTGAAAGATGCAAGCTGGAACAGCATATACTGAAAGGCATAAACAAGTGGTGGAAATAGTGTACAGAAACATCTTCACCACTTATGGGCTAGAAGTTTCCAAATCCCAATGGGAGACACCACCGAAAGTGGTTGAGAACAACAAGATCCTATGGGACTTCAAGTCCAGAAAAGCAGCTGCAGGCCAACCAACCAGACATAGTTGTGGTTGATAAGGAGCAGAAAACAGCAGTAGTCATAGATGTGGCAATCCCAGCTGACAGTAACATCAGGAAGAAGAAGCATGAGAAACTCAAAAAGTACCAAGGCCTGAAGGAACAACTGAAACAGATGTGGAAGGTGAAGTCCAATGTGGTTCCAGTAGTAATAGGAGAATTAGGGGCTGTGACCCCTAAATTGGAGCGTGGCTCCAACAGACTCCAGGTGAAACAACTAAGGTTTCTGCTCAGAAACGTGCAGTAAAGATACTGTGCAGAACCCTTTAACTCCCAGGCCTCTGGTAGAGGAGATTGAGGAAAGACATATACTACCCCCCAAGTAGGGGAGGTGAGAGGAGGATTATATATGTGTATATATATATACGTGTCCCAATTAGCATTTTTTATATTCTCAATCTTCATTTCAAATTAAGGAAATGACCCATGTAAATCAAAATTATTGATTACTTATTGATTAGTTTATTATAAATCAGATATAATGGCAAAGTTATCTACTGTCCTTGTTGTATCCTTCTGGGCATGATTAATGTTAATTCTACAGGTTATCCTTAGTAAGTATATGCATTGCATTGTATTGCAAATGAATTTAGATGTATATTTATGTGCATAAAGTACTTGAGGCATTTAGCTTCCATATATGACTCTCATGTGTTTTATGATTTATAATAAATGTATTACTGTGAATAGCCACAAAATATATTATAAATATTATACTGTCACAGAATGGAGATGGAGGTGGATGCAAGTGCAGGTAAACATATAACTTGCACAAAGATAAGGAAACATGACTGAGATACAACTAATCTAAACAACATGAACTTGATATACATAATGTGAAAATAACTAAAGATTGACTAGGAGTGCAATACAATGCTAATTGTAATAATACTGAGATAATATATAAACTATATATAATTATATAATACTGAGAGGATCTCAGTATAAAACATTGCATTTGTTGTTATAATGAAAGAAAGAAATAATATAAAATAATAATAAATAAATAAATAAACTAACACATTCTTCCCAATAACCAATATCAGTTAAAACTTAAAATGTCCTTACTCTTCTGACATTTTTCTGATGGAAAATTTTATATTTGACATTCAAAAGGGAAGAGCTTCACTAGAGCTCTAGAGCTCTCTGGTAACCAGTTATCTGAATGTTTGCATTTTAAATAATAAACATTACTAAATCATTAATTAAAGTCACTATCCATATTACTGTGGACACAGGTTCTGAAGGGGTTAATCCCAATTAAATTGTTCTTATTCTTCTTATCTATTGGTTTACTCAGAGGCTTTCCCAATTCAATTTTCATGAAGTGGGTCACTTGGGCTTTAGAAAAGACAAGGTATGACTACCTAACATGTATAAAACAGCAAGCTAATGTATGGGCTTTTCATATTCTGAAATGTTGCGTATTTGAGAAACTCCGAACATACACATTTTCAAATTGTACAATACTTTGATAAATACTGTTATCAGAAATTTTGGGTAAGCAATTTAAGTTAATGTTTAAAATAGTTATTAATTAAAGCAAATATCAGAGCATATTCTATGTATCATGAAAACCTATGTATAAAATCTATGTATCAATTTATATTTGTATTACATATTTTGGTCTGTTTTAGGATTTTCTTCTTACCACATTATAAAGAGAAGAATAATGGATTCCAACATGTCCATATATTCAACTGTTCTTACTTTGGAACCACTGGAAATATCGCCACCTATTATTTTACCAATGTTCATGTTTGGAATCCTTACATATTGTGCTATTTTGTTGTTCAATATTACATTGCTGCTAACAATTGCTCTGAACCGAAAACTTCATAAACCTATGCATATTCTGTTGTTTAACATGCCAATCAATGACATTGTAGGTGCCTCTGCCTTTTTTCCTCAGATCATGTCTAGTATGCTTTCACAGAATAGATCAATCACTTATTCTGCATGCTATGTGCAAGCCTTCTTGATACACTTTTATGGAACCGGATCATTTCTTATTCTGACTGCTATGGCTTATGACAGATATATTGCCATTTGCTGTCCATTGAAATATAACAAATTGATGACCCCAAATAACTTGTTGAAAATAATCATTACAATATGGACCATAGATTTTACAATGATTGGTATACTACTTGGTCTGAGCTACCGTCAAGAGATTTGTAGCACAAGAATAGTAGACACTTTCTGTAATAATCCAAGTTTGATTAAGCTAATTTGTGGCGACATAAGGTTGAATAACTACTATGGACTGTCTTTTACAGCTTTGTTACACACTGTAACACTGTTCATGATGTTATTCACATACATCCAAATCCTAATCACTTGTGTCTTCAAAAGAAAGTCTGATGCAAAAAGCAAGGCAATTCAAACGTGTGGTACACACCTAGTTGTTTACTTATTTGTAGAGCTCAGTACACTGTTTGCCATAATTTCACACAGATTTGAAACTATATACCAGCACTTAAGAAGGGGCTTTGGTGCATCAGTGATGATATTTCCTCCTTTTCTTAATCCTCTTATATATGGTTTGAAAACAAAGGAAATTCGTCAAACTATTACTGTTTTTTTCTGTAAAAAGATCTCTCAATCATAACAGAAAATTATTTATTAGTGTGATGTTTAATGCTTATTCATTTCAATAAGTTCAATACAATATTTATAGAACTGTACTATTAAAAATTAAAGTGCCAGAAATAGTTTTTTAGAGTAATGCCTTTGATAGACAGGGAAAGATAACTAAATGTAACAGTTTTCTACTCTGCGTTGTGTTGTTTTTTTATGCTCTATCCATGAAATGACGAAACAGCACATGGAGAAGAGTCAACTGAATGTATTTTCTGCACACAAAAGAAAAAAATAAAAACTTCACATCACTCTTCTCTCTGCACCTATTTAACAGCAGATAAGAGTCACTGTGAGTATTCCCATGTGCAGCGAACACAAGCAACCATTTTACACATAGAAATAAAATTAACAAATTGAAATATGCCACAAGGACAAACACCAACTTCCCGCCATCAGGACACGTTATCGAGAGAGAGAACTACGGGGTTTCCCTCTCGATAACCCAAGGCACGGCCGGACCCATTTTCCCAAGGGGGTGATCTTAAAACAATCATTCATTATTTACAATAATAAAAACAATTAACCCATTACTTAAAATAATAAACATCAAATTACAATAACAAATAATCCAAATAAAACACATCCACACAAAAATAACACATAAAAAATTAAATCAACCAGCAACACACTTTCATTCACCCCCGAACAGCAACAGCAAGTGGCATCCTCCCAAAGCAACATTGCATAGTTTAAAGAAAATAATATAAAACAAAACACCATATTTACAATAAAAATAAAATACAGAACAAATCTAGTGTAACCATTTCTCTCCCTTACATCGACCAACTGAGTTACACTAGATTACAAAATCTTACACTTACACACAGCAAGTACTGGAAAGAGAAAAAAATGGTTACCACCCACGCCGTAGCCCTCATGCACAGAGATAAACATAGACACCAATTGAAGACCATAAAAGATGCCTCAGCAAAAATGCTATCCTTTTAAGGATTAGGACAGAGCAAGGGTAGCTAGTCCTCAGTCTGCCCATAGAAAACTATGCCATCATACACAGTTAACCAGATGACTATACATCTCTGCTCTACATGACCCTTACAATCTCCTCACAGACACCTGGAGATTATATACATAATACAGTGAGAAAAAAAAATTGTAGAAAAAAAACTCAAACAGAACAAACAAAAAAAATAAAATGAACCTACAACCGTTTCAAGGTCTGTGATGCCATAGTCTGAATAAGCCTATTTACAGGTTTAATAATCCTACCTAACCTTGTAGTCAATTTCTGCCCTGGAACTACAGATGAAGGCGGCACAACCACAGTACAATACAGGTCTTCAACACTCTGATTAGGTCCCGGCGACACAACAGACTCCATCACACACCCTCATCAGAAACCTCAGAACAAGCATCACTAACATCCCCAGACAACAAACAACTGTCTGTGATTTGCGAAACAAAACCATCCTGAACTTCTGTCCCACAATAATCACTTGTGGTCACAACTAATTCCCCTCAGTCAGAGTATCCACCCCTGACCGTGGCAATTCACCAGAATACCCTAAACCAGCAACCCATCGCGTAGTTCGGTCTTCACTTCCACATTGAACAGATTCCGATGAACAATAAGTAACTGAGCACGCTCCAGAAAACATCGCACAGTCACCCCAAGAAGGTAATGGTAAGAAATTTACTGGCAATAACAGGTTCCTATGCACGGTCTTAGTCTTCTCCATAGCAGGATCACTAATCACATAGGTATTCAAAGTCTCATTCTTTCTCAGAATCAAATACACAATGCTTTCCCAGTGATCAGCCAGCTTTTTCTTCCCACGCATTCCCCTATTCGCTAATAAGACTCGGTCCCCAACATTCAAAGAATGACCCTTACACTTTTGGTTATACGTCTCTGCATGTTTAGACTGCTTCTTGGCAGCATGTTCTTGAGCCAGTGTCATCCCTTCCCTGAGATCTCTACCTAGAGCTTGGACGTATTTGTCAACATCCACAGTCTCATCATCCAGAAAGATACATTCAAACATGACATCCATCAGCAATCGCAGCGTGCGGCCAAACATCAGGAAGAAAGGTGCATACCCAGTCGTCTCGTGAGCAGTACAGTTATAAGCAAACGTCAGCGTGTTAAGCATTTGAAGCCATTTTTGCCCTCGGCTCCAGCGCACGAATCATGTCGCCCAAGGTCCAGTTAAACCGTTCCGCCTGCCCATTACCCATGGGATGATACGGCGTAGTGTGCGACTTCACAATGCCTGCAAGTTGCAGCAGTTCAGAAATCAGGGAACTTTCGAAATTCGCCCCCTGATCAGAATGTATCCTATTTGGAAACCCATACACACTAAAGAAATTGTTCCACAAAACCCGAGCCACTGTCTTTGCAGATTGGTTTAGACAGGGAAAAGCACAAGCCATCTTTGTAAAATGATCTGTGATCACCAAAACATGAGCAGAATCATTGTTAATATCTTCCGCAGACCAAAAATCAATACACACCAACTCCAGTGGTGCGGTAGTAGTCACAGAAACAAGTGGTGCCCTAGCTTCTGGTTCAGGCATTTTACCCAAAATACATCTCTTACAATGAGACACATACATCCGAACATCTTTCTCCATAGAGTCCCAATAAAACCTTTGTCTACACATACTGAAAGATCTTTGTCCTGAACGCAGGATGTCTAGAAGTATGGTACAAAATGCCCATCTTAACACTCAGCTTACCTCACTGCCTCAAAATCTTAATAACCTCTCTAGGTTCCTGAAGTCTTTCCCGCCGAGAAGGACGTCTACCCCTGGTGAGAAAAAATAACACTCTCGCTACAACAGAATCTTGCTCTTGCCTTGCGAGCAGTTCAGCATGTGTGAAAACCAGTAACAGAGTGCAGCCTGTAGTAGCCAAAGTGTGCAGATGTTGTGAATGAGAAACAGCCCTGGATAAACTGCCCCCATCCCAGCAACAATGCAACTGCAACACAGCTTTCACATCTGCTTGTGACACCGTTCCCAGAACCAGACTAGACATAATATCCACGTGTTGAACCCCGCTCATCTCCAACGCAAGGCTACCCTCGCCCATCCGAGGCTCACATGTCAACCGAAACTTATCCCGAACATCACATGTCTCCATCAGTTCAGCTTCACCAAGTAAATGACTGTACGGCACCTCCGTCAGTCTGTCCACAATCCCAGCTTGGCAAAAGGTCCCCTACTCAGTGCATCAGATACCACGTTCTTAGATCCCGGGATATACTGACTATCAATATCAAACGCTGCTAGTTTCGCAACCCACCATTGTTCACAAGTGTCCAACTTAGGCTTAGTCAGCACATATGTCAATGGATTATTATCCGTCCACACAGTGAACTTATGACCCAGCTGCCAATGGCTAAATTTATCGTGAATGGCCCATTTCATAGCCAAAAATTCCAGCCTATGTGCTGGATACATAGATTGTGCATGATTCAGCAACTTGCTAGCGAAAGCAATGGGCCTAGCCATGTTACAACCCTCCTGCAGTTGAGAAAGAACTACTCCCAACCCGCTGGAAGATGCGTCCACAGAAAGTAAGAAAGGCTTAGTAAAATCAGGATGAGCCAACACATCTTGACTGGCAAGCGCATCCTTCAACTCATTCAGAGCCTCCCTACATTCAGGAGTCCAGTCAGACTGAATAAGCTTGTGAGTCCCAATACCTTTTCGCAACCCTCTTCCTTTTCTCGGTTTCTTCAACCCTGAGGTCAATTGAAATAGCGGCTTCGCCACAGTTGAACAGTGCTTGATGAAATGCTGATAGTAAACTACCAATCCCAAGAATGATCTTAACTTGGTCGCTGAAGGAGTTACTCCATCGGATTCAATCAACTCTTGCTCGCTAGCATTCAGAATAGCCTCAACTTTAGCAGGATCTGTAGCCACACCCTCCTCACTAATCATGTGACCAAGAAACTTCACCGACCTCCTCAAAAATTGACATTTAACAGGAGCGAGCTTTAAATTGTGTTGCTTGAGACGTTGGAAAACCATGTCCAATCGCTGCAAACTCTCCTCCTCAGTCTTACCAAAAACTAAGAGATCATCCAGGTAACAAAGTATGTTCAAAAAGTTCTGATCACCAAAGACCGCCAGCATCATCCTCATGAATGTAGCTGGACTGTTACACAACCCCTGCAGCAACCGATTGTATTCGTGCAGTCCTAGAGGAGATGAAAAGTCTGTGTACTTCTTGTCGTCTTCATGTAAAGGAATATTATAATACCCCGAAGTCAAATCCATAGTACTGAAAAACGCATTACCTCCTAGAACAGCAAGGACATCCGCCTGATGAGGCAATGGATGTGCATCCTTAACAGTACGTGCATCTAAAGTCAGTGCAAATACGTAAATCACCATTCTTTTTCCAAACCAAAACCAATGGAGAAGCGTACTCACTACACGATTTTCTTATTATCTCCTTCTCCTCCAGAGTGTGCCCAACAGACTGAGAGCTTAGATGGCATCTGGATATAGAGAGAAGACTACAAAGTGGCACTGTACATTGATAATATTTTGATATATTTAAGTAAATACTTTCTGAATTAATGAACAACTTAAAACATTTGGTATATATGCATGATATAAACTGAATATATAAAAATCCCTTTTAATTAAATGCCCTCAAAACACTTTAGAGAGAAATCCCACCTTGATTCTAACCAGAACTAATTGAAATACAAAGATAAATAAATAATAAAATTCTTAACAAAAATTAAAGATGACAATTTCAGATGGAATTTCATTTCTTCTGCTGGTCTCAATCACATAACTTATTCTGTAAAAATGGACATTCTTCCACAATATTTCTTCCTATTTCTAGCACTCCTAGTAGCATTTTTTTCAAATAAATTTTCCGAATTGAATAATATTATGTGACCCTAACCGCTAACCCTAATCCTATCCCAATCCCTAGCACTGTCAATAAGCAAGGAGGTTTTGGGTTCGATTCTGCCTGCCAACTGGAGCCTTTCTGTGTGGAGTTTGGATGTTCTCCCTGTGTCTGCGCAGGTTTCCTCCAGGCTCTCTGGTTTGCTCAAAGACATGAAGATTAGATCAACTGACTACACTAACTTGCTTATACATGTGAATGTGTGGATAGCTGTTCATCTCTGTGTTAGCCCTGTGAAAGATTGGTGACCTGCCCAAGGTGTACCCTGCATCTTACCAAAAGTCAGCTGGGATTGGTTCAACTGTTTTTGGATAACAGTTATAGAAAATGAGTGGAATAAAATTATTTCTAGATTTATTTGGCAGATGAAAAAGACAAAATCCAAAACATTACATCTCCCATGGGAGAAAAGATCAACCTCATTATTTTTATGCAGCCCAGATTAAACTTTTAATTAACATGCGCAGCCCAACATTTTATGCCAGGTGGAAAGACATTGAAGGTTCTATTATGAGTGATCCCCCACTTGCAGTAATGGCTCACAAAAATTTGGGATGATAATGTGAATATGGAATATGAAAAATTTAAAATATTAAACGTGATCATAAATTACAAATTATTCAATGGTGTGCTTATGATCCTTATGATCTAATAAAAAAAATCATAGATTTTAATCTTGGATTTCAAAAAGTATATCATTCAATTACTTTACAGAAAAGAGCCAAATAAAAGACATTGAGTACCTGAAGAAAGAATACTGTATTCTTTCTTTCTTTCACAACAGAAAGTTGTGCCTTTTTGTTTTGTTTTGTTTTTCTTGGCGTGACTCCGGCGGCACATGGACACTAAGTGAACGGTGT
>JAQQZR010031436.1:0-20426 GCA_030068235.1 Notoglanidium macrostoma
GTGTGTGTGTGTGTGTGTGTGTGTGTGTGTGTGTGTGTGTGTGTGTGTGTGTGTGTGTGTGTGTGTGTGTGCAACCTTAACACAACACAAGACTGTAGGCCACCTGGTTTGACATTTGTGTTATGTTTTCTCACAGTTGCTGATATGTTATTTAGGAGTTGACAGAGACAGAGGTGACAGACAGATCACGGGAGAATTCAGAGCGAGCAAGTTTCTAACTACTTTTTATTTGCATGCTCATTTCCTCGAGCTGTTTGTGCATTTGCTCAGACGACAGCTTACTGAGAGACTGATTTTTTTTCTTTTTGTGGCTGAATTTTAGTGTGCACAGTTAAACAGACATCAATTTTTTTTTTAGAGTTCAAAAGGCAAAAGGTCTTCTAATTTCTCATTCTAATTTTCTCATTATCATTCAACATACTGCATAGTTTATATTTCAGTACATGACTAATGCCATAGATGAAGCTTTTAATGTGGACACACACATAAACACATACACACTTCTGTGTGTTTAATAGCGTCATAATAGCACATTGTTAACCAGCATTCTTAACCGCTAGCAATAAATGTAGCCATTAAGAACATTTACACTTTATGTGCACGTGTGTACATCCCAAGTTTCCACAATAATAAAAGAAATGAGTCAGCATTTGGTTGAAGTTTTTTTTCTAAAGTTGTTGATTATTAACTTTGCTGAGTAAGACAAGAGGCAATAGAGTGTTTAGCATAAGTGTGGCCCATGTGTGTGTGTGTGTGTGTGTGTGTGTGTGTGTGTTGAATTGAGGTGAGATGATTGCCACTTCCTGCTGTTAAGCACTACAATGGAGAAGTATGTGGATGTTGATGCAGCTGTGAGGAACTCCATAGTTCCTATGGTACCAAGCCTTCATTCATAAAGACCTACAGCTTATAACCAAGACAAGAAAAACAAAAACCCATAATGTCACACGATGAATTTTCTTATTTATTCAGGTATGGTAGACAAAAACTGTTTATTGGCTTATTTACTCTTCTCTTCATATGCAAGTGATAATTGATCTAATATAATTGGCATCAAAACATTACATCGTGGACAAAGTACTGAGAAATAATAATTACCTGAACGTATACTCTATAGATATAGGAGAACGTATGCAGCTAAAAAAAAAAACACACTCAAGCAAAAGTAAAAAAGTTGCTACTTTTGAATGTACCTAGTTTTAACTGATGAATCTAACTGAATGTAAAGTTTTCGTGCCAAAAGCAGCTTATATTACTTATCTAAAACTGTGAGGTGATTTTTGCTTGAATAACTTGAATTTTGCATGAAAACATCATTCAACAACTATATTTACCATTCGCTAGAATTTGATAATCTGGCATTAGTAAAAAACATGCTAAGTTAGTTTTAGTGTTATGTTAGCAAATTAGCAAAACTTACATAACACTTTTTAAAATTAGATGGAATTTGTGTCCTCCATGGAGACAAAATACAAAACATTTTAGCCAAGTCTTTGCTCAATCCAGCATATTGAAATATTTTGCTGAGGTAGGGCCAGGGTGTGCATGCTCAAGTTCAACACTGCAGTCTGGTGGATTATCTATATTCACACGCACACCGATAGCTAACTACATTGTGTAGCAAGAGAAGGTCACTGCAGATGATGAAATAACACTCTGCAGTGATGAGCTTGATTGGATACTAAGCTGAAATGATTGGACGCTGAACAGAACCCATTCGCTCGATATACAGTGTACAAAGGAGAGAAGTGACCGTTGAGATTTTTAATGAGTACTTTGAAATATTTCTAAAAAAAACATAAGTTTGTTTTTTTTTCCTTAAAAATGTAAATAAAATAATTCTTAAGTATATTGACAAAGTACAATTACTTGAGTATTTTCTAACCACGATCGTGAGTAAGTAGCTCTGACACGGAGTTGATGCAGAAATGACCTGAAACACTAGAGTAGATCAGATTTGGCATATTTTCCAGACCGATCCACTGATCCATAGCGATATTTTATGTGTGATGTTGATTGACTCAAAAAAAGCCCTGCACATGAGCAACTTCAGCGTCGCGAAGCGCATCATGGCCCCTCTGATGTTTAACAAGACTGACTCGGTTATCAGGACTCGGTTATTGGTGCGTCCCTACACTCGCTCCTAAATGATTCCGTTCTTTGCTGTTGAATGTGTCAGCACGTCATTAAAAATATCTCCTTAAACATATGTTTAAAATAACAGTGTGAGGTAGACGAGTTGCCAGTAAACCAATTACAGAGCTGGAAGTCATCAACACTGAGTCATCAACAAGCACTGAGGAAATAAACAAACAGGCTCCCACTGATGTTAATACGTTAATGTGGGTGTGAACGAATCGTTATTGTGCCTCAGCCAATCAATGCAGGAGCATTTCACAAGGACTCGTCACTTAGTCCAACAGTTAGTCTTAACATACGTTCTCATCCTGAGCGACGTACCAAACATGCAAACGTGACTAACAAATGAACAGATTTATAAGATGCGAACTTTAATGAAATTCTTACAAAGATTTGACTTTTCTAACATGTTACAGCCTTCTGCTATATTAGCGTAGCAGCAAGCACAGATCATACAGAGTCAGTACGGAGTCCACACATTAACAGTGATGCTGAAAAATCATTACACCCCCCAAATTTCCCCTCGCGGATCAATAAAGTACGTCTGTCCGTCTATAAGTGAAAGCATTCAAGAGAAATACCACTGGACTGCACAGGTTATATACTTCAAGATCTCCCAAGTATATTAACTTCCATTCGTCTTCAGTCAGTGATTCATCCAAATCCAGAGCCTTGGGAACACTGTGCGTGAGGTGGGAATACCCCATGGACGGAACATCACAAGGCACCATGCACACACACCTTCACACACTCATTCACACCTAGGGGCAATTTATCGCAGCCAAGCCACAGTATCAGCATGGTTTTGGGAGATGAAAAGAAACTGGAGGACCCGGAGGAAACCCATATAGGAAACTCGAGCGCTAGCATATGAACAGCCACCTAAATACAGTTTGTCCCTTTTAAAAAATGTAAATGTTATTATTTACTTCCTCAAAATAATATTGTGCATGTGTCCTCTATTCCCATCTAGTCTGTATGCCAAGATGCTAGCTACATGATTAGCAACACTAAGGAGTTAGTGAAAAGGTACTGAAAGTACCCTTTTTCAATATTTTCTAACTGCACTGAGCAAGAGAGTTGAGAGGTTGAGGTGGAAATTAGCAAGCAGTGCTAACATAACCTTCCTTACAGCAGAAGACTATATGAAATCTCTTAAGCAACAACCAGACAAGCAGACACAACCAGAACCTGAGCATGAGGTAAACCCAAATGTAAGCTATTTTAAAAGAAAGAGCCTGTATGCTTTAACCACGTCTAATAACGACATCTAAATGATCAGAATATAGTCAGACATGATGCTCATCTTGCATCAACACCGAGCTTGGGTCATGATCCTGTTGTGGTTTGTGGTGCTAATCCATTTGTTACAGCCACGTGGGTGTGCTTCCTGTAACCCAGGATACGAATAAGAAAAAAGAATGAGAAAAGACAAAGAATGGGAAGTCAGTGTGGCAGGGTGTTAATGCTGGTCTATTTGGCAATTCAATTATCTGCTTTGTAGATTTACGATTAAAACTGCAACACTGCAATGAATTTAAGCAACAAATTTCCATGATACATCTCTCAATCCAATAAATTAACCTCTTGCTGAGCTCATCTGCATGCGTTGCAGCCCGAGGCTTTCTCTCTTTGCTAGGTTATCTGCATAACGAGTGTGAGTCATGTGATGATATTTTAAGGAGCAGTCGTTAGGTTTTGTTAACCAAAATCGAGCTCAGCTCAGCTTCTGCGATATCACACATGGCACTGATCAATAATACAATGCGCATATGGCTCAGGTCAATATCCTGCTATACACACACACACACACAGTGCAGTGGTCATGCACCCCCAAACACACATATACACACACAAAGGGACAGATGCAGCTGTGTCTGGAGGAGAAGGTTCAGTTGTGGCTACAGAAACACGGGCCACTCCTCTCTGCTGAGAGTTTACTGAGCACAGCAGGAGCTCATGCAAATATCTGGGGCAGGAGAGCACCGCTCTTAAACACTGCACTTCTCTCTCCAGTCTGAACACTTTTGCGCTAATCAGAGAATCATGAAGAGATTCGTTTCATCTTAGGCATGAGGCTGGTGTGTATGGAGGAATTTGTACAAATCTAAATCTAAAACAGGAACAAATATTATCAGGAGCAAATATTATCAGTTTTTTTTCCATGTCTAAAGTCATCATTCAGTGGTAATGAAATTGTTGCTGTCAACATTGGTTGGGTTTCCTCCATCCCCCTGTCTTTTCCATCACAATGCTTTGTTTTGTTTATTCAGAAATTATTTAAAATACAGTTCCATCCAAAGGTATTTTAACAGCAAGGCCAATTCTTTTGTTTTTGCTATACACTAAGTCATCAGAGATCAAAAGACAAATATGAGACAATATATCAGAATTTCAGCTTTCATTTCCTCATGTTTACATCTACATGTGTTAAACATGTTTTGTTTGAAGTCACCCAGTTTTGTAGTGATTAAAAATATTGGAACATGTGACTGACAGGAGTTTCTTGTTGCCCGGATGTGCACAGATCGATTGATTGTTTAAACAATGAATAACTCTAAATGTCTAATTTTGGTTTCAGCCCTGGGTTTGACCTGTGAATACTGCATTTGTTGTTTAAAATAAAGGTAAACCAACATGAAGACCAGAAAGCTGTCTATGGGAGAAAAACAAGCCATTTAGAAGCTGAGAAATGATGAACATCTGTTCTAATACTTTTGCTCACCTAACAATTGGGTAGTCTGCCACCTAAGGTTGTTTATGACGTCTAGACGTCACTTCTGTGAAGCTGCTTTGTGACAATGTCTGTTGCTAAAAGCGCTATTCAAATAAAATTGAATTGAATTGAATAGATGTAAATATCAGGAAATAAAAGATGAAATTGTAAACTTCTTATTCATCTTTTGATCTCAAACCCAATAATTGGCCTTGCTGTTCCAATACTTTTGTAAAGGACCATGTGTGGCTTAATAGGAATGTTTTTAGAGAAAGTGTGTGCTATGCTGCCATTTCTAGCCTGTATTTATTTACTATTTATTCACACACTCTGTTTTTTATTGGTGGACTGTGTCCTGTAGTGCACCACAATTTGGATATTTTCTTTCTGTCTGTGTTATTTTTACCGAAATGCAAATATACATCAAGGATGCCTGTGCAGTAGTTATTTTTACATGTTACTCAGCACACACAAACACACACAGACACACACACACCCTCTCATACACACTCTGGTCTCAGGGGAGCTGACCACGCCATCCCCACCCTCCCATAGCGAGATGTGCCAAACTCTCACGGGAGCAAACTGACCACACCTCTCACCCCATCATTACCGCCTCACCGCTTTCCCCCACTAACCCCAAACCCAGCATGCAATTATCACAGCAAGAATAGAACATGTGTACATGTGTGTGTGTGTGTGTGTGTGTGTGTGTGTGTGTGTGTGTGCAGTGGGGGTGTGCATAAGCGCATGTGAGAATGTGTTTATGTGTTTTAGAGGGTGTTGGGGTGGAGAGGGGATGTGTGTTTCTCTCTGCAGGGTTGATTAAAGTCCCACCCTTCACGAGCACAAACACATCAATCACAGCAAAGCTTGGAGCTACCGGTGCTCGTCTATAAGCAAACGAGACCAAGTCACTTCCTGTGTATTTACAGCATCAGGTTTACAGCAACAATCACACATGTGTCTGTCTGAGTGAAGAAAATCCTGTTACACCAAAGCAGTCTGGCATTTGCTTTACATTATATTTATTCATGAGCGGCTCTTTGTCAAGGTTTAAATCTTCAGCGTAAACAGCGTATTACATTTCACGCTCACAGCGTGACTGTGACTGGATAAGATTTCGAAATATCTACACCTGCTTTATTTGTTCTTGTTTGATTTTTTTTTAACACTGTGTCACTTGAATCACTTAAAGTTCACTGCTGGTTGCTATGATTGCCTGGCTAGTGCAATATACAATAACTGGAGGGAAAGGACTCGTGTATAAATTGTATCCATTTGTAATAAATCACAAACATTGTTTGCATTTCATGATCGCTGCTATCTATTTTCTGTTCTAATAGAACAGGTATTGTTCATCAAACACTTCAAGTGTTCACATCAACACACCGATTATTATTATTGACAGGTTCAGGTGCTCCTTCTAGGAACATATATCTAATAGGAAGCAAAAAAAACTGCCACATGCTGTAGCTTTGCTTCTTATTTGCATAAATGTAAATTTAGCTCAACTTCTTTGTGTAGCTCCACCCACTTTACTCTGTCATTTGGTCATTCAGTAACTCTCCATCTCATTACAAATGAATGATTTTCATGATGACTGATGATCACTATAGGACGTCATTCATTTTTATGATTACAAGCTTTACTATGTATATATATATATATACACATACATACACTCACACACACACACACACACACACACACACACACACACATATATACATATACGGTATATATATACACACACATATATATATATATATATATATATGTGCATGTGTGTGTGAACATAATTCAAGTAAAAACATGCTGAAACTCCGGACCAGTCCCAGTGAGGAGCTAGGGCAAGGTGATGAGACTCACCTGTGGATGTAGTGCAGCTGGTGCACAGAGTCGATAGCCAGCACCATCTCTGCCAGGTAAAATTTAGCCATGTCTTCAGGCAAGCGGTCCTCAAACTTACTGAGCAAAGTCAGCAGATCACCACCGACGTAGTAGTCCATCACCAAGTACTGCAGAGAGAAAGGAGGAGGAAGAAACTAATCTTACACTACACAAGACAGACAGAGAAGGTAAAGCACATCACTAGGTGCATTTCCACTGACGTAACCTTTCTTAAAAACTCATTCTCGGTTTGTGTTTCTATCCTACTGCAGGAAACATGGGCATTATGTATAATAATCTCAGCAAGCAGCAAACATACAGCAACACTGTTAACAGAAGAAGTCGGGGTCAGAGAGCAGGGTCAGCCATGGCTCGAAGGTCCAACCTTCTGATCAGTAACTCAGAGTCTTACGCTGCATTCAGATTAACTCGGAAGTAGGAATTCTGAGCTTGGAATGATGTCATTATCAACATTTGTGCATTCAAAGGGAGGAAAAAAAAACTTGGACGCGGTCATGTTTGTCTTTTGTAAGCAACAAGCTACCCAGCTAACTGTGATGAGTGAGAATGGTTTCTTTTTCAAGACAGTGATAAAGATTTACCAAATAAATATATCTGTATGTTGGTGGACAAGACGTACATTCATACTAAAACAAACAACAAACCAGTGGCATTGCTATAGCAACCGTCAGCAAGCTTAGGTAGCTTCAGCGTTTCTACTGGTGTTGCGAAAACAAACAGAAAAAAAGCCCTTGAAGGTGTGTAGTTCTCTGTGTAAGCGCCTATAATGAAAAACATCACTTCATCCCTTCATCTCATTCCCTTTCCTGACAGTTGATTTCAACGTTCTGTAGCTCCTACAGGATTTTTATGGTTCCTCATTTTTCCTAGCTCAGTAGATGCGAGCAAAGAGGTTTATCTGCTGCAGAACACCATGAGGCGTGATACACCTCCGTCACTTCTTAACCCC
The DNA here is from genome assembly GCA_030068235.1 of Notoglanidium macrostoma. NCBI lineage: Eukaryota > Metazoa > Chordata > Actinopteri > Siluriformes > Auchenoglanididae > Notoglanidium > Notoglanidium macrostoma. Next base: position 7,719 of record JAQQZR010031436.1, read on the forward strand.
AGCCTACTGTTCTACTTCACACTCAATCTACCATCTAAATAGCTCACATCCTCTCTGCATGCTTTCCTCATGTTCTTTTCTCACAAATTGCGTGCCACAATTACTTGTACATTAATCAAAAAAACAACTTTACTCTCTGCAGTTAGCAGACTGACTGTAACTAAGTACCGTGTTTAGTCGCATCATTGCTGCGCCCCAATCTACTTATAAAACAGACGAGCAACCAGACGCTGAAACAGAAAACTTTGACTGCCATAAGAAATTTTCCTCACTGGAGCTAAGTAAAATCATTTATTAGAGTTGAATCACACAGATAATCTACAACACCCCTTCTCTGTTCAATGCTCCATAAACACAGACATGGGAAAGTCTCTCTCAGCAGGAGTCAAAAACATCTACACACACACACCAGCTGTGAGATCATTTCCCCTGAAACGTTCTGTCTATAACAGCAGATTCAGGAACAAGCCCATCTTTTCATTCCCAAAGCTTATCTGACATCAACAGCCAGACAGCAGCCAGTAACCACGGTCATCCCTTCCTTTCATTTTTTGAATGCAAAGATGTTAAATATCTTCGAGAACCAGAAAGCTCGCTGATGCTGTGGTGACTCTGTCCTCTGTAGACTGCACACAGATGTTGAATCCTTTAATATTACAACCCAAGAAAATCATGGGAAATTCCTCACCAAGTTGTTCTCATCCTGGAAGGCGTAATGTAAAGTGGTGATCCACTGGCTGTCCCCGTTCACCAGGACGTCCCGCTCCTCCCGAAAGCAAGCCGTCTGACAAAGGAAGGGGGAAGTCAGTGTATTTCTGAACCCAGAAAAAAACAAAGATTCCTTGGTTCTTCATCAATCATAGAATGAAACCCACGTATTATTGTTTTGAACAAGATAAGGATAAATGTATTGCTCATCTATACTGGACAACTCCTGAACCTTACAGTTCATAAATATTTCAGCTAATTATGAAATGATCATTAGCTTTAGATCCATTTAGTGTGTGTTATGCGGGAAATACGATGCCCACGTACCTCAGCCCTCTTCAGCATCTTCCACTTGTTTAGGATCTTCATGGCAAACACTTTGTCTGAGTTCTTCACCTTCACAACGGCTACCTGTGAACAAGAGCATTTTCAGCTTTTCAGCACGATAATGAAGTATTTAAAGAAGATAAATCTACCTTGAATAATAATATTAATAATAATAATAATAATAATAATTAGCATGCTGGTCTATTTTCACTTAGGTTCAAAGTTTTAGTTTTTAGCCAGAACACCACTTTTCTTTAAATATTATCCCCAAAGAAAGAAATGTTTCACTACTCCTTTAATCTGATCAGCTTTCTCACGTCCTCATCTGTACACTCTGCTCAAAGCTCTACAGCTTCACATTTCATGTTAATACCAGCATCAACATCATCGTGCTTATCATCTTAGGACTACAATATAACTCTAACTTTGATACCAGTGTTCGCAGCCTCCATAACGCCTACGCTGAACTTCTCATTAACATGGCATTAAACATCACTGGAATATAGTAAGAGAGAAAAGAAGCTCTTGTTCTTGTTCTTGGAGCTAACACTGAAACATGACCATCATATTTTATGTTTGAGATTGTTTCAAATGTTTTTTATCCCCTATTAAACGCCATTGTAACTACATGAGCCACTTCTCACAGGAATAATGAATGAATTAATTATTAGCTCAAATCATTTGAAATGAATGGGGGAGGGTATTCATGCACTAATCACAGCACCTCATTATACAACGTCAACAGGACAAATGTGCAGAGACTGCATCCAGTTTATGGAAGTTTGGGATGAAATTGACAGAAACTGTGTTAAGATACTGGAAAGAAAGTTTTACCAGACAGGATTGTGTAACTAAGTATTAGAGAAGAAATGTCATGGGACCTTAAATTAAAATTGAGAATACATAAAAAAAGAATAAAACAAAAAATGCATGAACAAATTTTTTTTCTCCTGACAATTAGCTTTCACTCACTGGTGGAAGAATACCAAGAGGAAAGCATTGCGCTCACTTCTTTAGTGCGCACCTCTACATCAACCACACAACAGATCGCAAGCATTAAATGTCATGTAGTGTGGGATTTCAAAAGTTGTGCAGTGCCCACTAGGCATACGGTAACACAACACTAATTCTTTGGCGGTGTTTTTGTTCTCTACATGGTGATTTGATCAGGGAGGGAACGCGCTGCTCTTGGCCTCTGGCTTTACTCGTGGTGGACTAGCTTTCATGGTTCTCTTTGCTTCCTAACATTTAAAATGCCAGTTCCTCAGTCCGAGGCTTTCATCAGGCCACTCCTGTGAAACTATTAAAACCTAGAAAGCTTTATAAGAACAGAAAGAATAAGGCCACTGGTGAATGTCATTTCAGGATTTGCACCACCACACTGAGCAACTTATGAACACTTTGTCTTTGTCTTTGTAAACGACTTCATCTTTCATTTCTATTTCACTTGTTCTTCACTTGAACTCCAGTAGTCCTCTTGGTAAGTATTACAATTAGATAATAACAATTAGATGGCTCTGGATGGCTTGCAGATAAATAAACAGAAATCATAATATAAAACACCTGCTAAAAATGGAATCCTGTTCCAAACTCACTCAAATATCCCAACCCCGCTGAACCCCACTGGTGCGTGAAGATGAACTTATCCCAAACCTTTTCCCCTTCACTTCTTTAATATAAAAAGAGCGCTGTACTTCCATATGATGCAGGTTCCAGCTGCGTCTGACAGGAAGGGCGAGACTCAGAATGCGCCTCGGCACAAATGAATAAAATGCCATGTTAATTTGCGGCAGGTTGCCAAATCATTTGGATATTTTTGACTCTAGCTTAGGAATGTTCTCCATGTGTTAAAGCAATACAGGCTAAGCTGGCACAGACAAGAGACACAAAGCAATTTTCTGAGTTACTGTGAAATAAAACCCCAATAAAAACGCCTGTTAAGCCAGCCATGGAGGCTTCAATGCTGGGCTTCTCTCCAGAGCCCTCCAGTTCACAGGGCCAGTGCTCAACAACCAGGTCTCGGCATGTTATCCAAGAGCGTTGACTTTCTTGGCATACCTGTCTACCACACATTCCCCAGTGAGTGCATCATGTCTAGTGGCATTACCAGTTATTCTACAGAAGGAGTGAAGACAGCCCTTTACCCATCTTCTGAGTATGATAAACATTCTTGTGTACTTACAAGGAATCGAGGATCATAAAACTACTACCTTGAAGATCTTGACCAAAGATCTTTTGGACATTTAGAAGCTGATATCGCAATGTAAACATTCTCCATATGTCTGAGTCTTGGTCCCACTGGCTAATGCTGAGAATTTTTATTTTTTAAAAGAATGAAATTTACATGGAAGAACACACCGTCACCTTCCCTTGCCAACTTAAACAAAAAGAATATGTGCAGAAACATACACTTTTATGTAATTATATGTATGAGTATCCTACAGCACATTGGGCTGTTTTTGTTCTTTGGTATATTAATACCATCCCCTAAGGCAGTGGCCACCAACCTGTTCCTGGGGATTTACCTTCCTTCCAGGTTTTATCTCCAACCAAAATCTAACACACCTCATTTAACTGATTAAGAATTTCTTATAGTGATTGGATGGTCAGCTGGGCATGTTTATGGGTGAAGTAAAGTTTACTAGGAGGTAGATCTCCAGGAACAGGCTTGGTGACCATTGTTCTATGGCTTTCTATTTATATGAGCCCCGCTCCTGTGCTAAAATGATACAGTGGTCTTTATGAGGCAAAAGTGAATAACTCATTACACGTGCTGTACACGTACCTCTCCAAATGCTCCTCGACCAATCACCTTCAGGATCTCAAAGTCCTCCTTGTGCAGGCGCAGCTGCTTCACTTTGGAGCTGAAGGGTTTAGCTATAGAGAGACAAGATGTGAACAGATGAGCATCTATTCAAAATGAAGAAATACCTCAGTAACAAATGCAACACTTCTAATAACTGGTGGAGGTAAAGTTCCAAATGCACCGATTACCAAAAACAAATCATGTATAAGAGATAATAAATCACATATGGGGAGCTGGGATTAAAACCACCTGATGCACAGGATAACAAGGTCTTCGTCAATGACTGCAGGAGTGGCTGAAGTAATCTGCTTAAGCACCAGAGCCTTTGAAATTACACTGAAGTCAACAATCAACGACTCTAACATAACGGCAGAAAACAACGTTTATTATTTTATTCTCAATACAAAAAAAACTTTACACTTGCACATCTATCCAATTATCAAATCAGCCAATCATACAGCAGCGGCACAATTTATAAAACCATGCAGATGCAGGTCAAGAGCGTCAATTATTGTTCACATCAAACATCAGAATGGGAAAAAGTGATCATAGTGACTTTGACCTTGGAATGGTTGTTGGTACCAGATTTGATTATTCTCTAGAGTTTACACATAACAGTGAGTAAAAAACCCACAACAACAACAAAAAACATCCACAAAGTGTCAGTTCTGTGAATTAAAACACATTCAGAGAGGTCAGAAAAGAATGGCTAGACAGGAAGAAGAGTGCAACTCAAATAAAAACTCTTTACAACCATGGTGAGTAGAGCAGCATCTCAGAACCCACAACACGTCGACCCTTGAAGCAGTTTGGCAACAAAGCAGAATATTACATTGTGTTCCAGTCCTGTCAGCCAAGACCTGGGATCTGAGGCACAATACAGTGAGTACAGGAGGCTTTCCTTGTCCGAGACACCATGAGGATGATACCAAAATCAATCCTATGATCATTCAAGCAGCTCAAGGTCTAAAAGTGACACTGCATTTAAACATTACTCTCCAAACTGGCTGTCATGCTGGCACAGTAGACACAACCATTATTATTGCTGTAGAACGTGAAGACTGACATGTCTCCTATGTTACATCCAGGATGAAGGAGCACAACTCTCTGAGGAGCGGCAGAAAGTGGAAACTGAAAAGGGCAGACGCTGGATTTCAGGTCAGCTCGCTGATAAAGAAGTAGGTCGCTTTTATCCGCATCACGAACACAAGCACACAACACACAACTCTCGTTACTACTTCTGTTTAAAATAATCCTTTTTCCAAGTGATCTAGGAAGGACCCTGCTTTGTTTTTGCCATGTGGCTGCAAGAAGAGCTTTGGAACAGGAGGCCCAAAATCCCTCATATACCATCTATCATGTATCAGAGTAACGTGTGACTGTTTTCATCTGGAGAAAGCCAGTTGGGGGAAAAAACAAGGCCCAGTTAGGCCTCTCTACACTTCCACACTGACTCAGCTCACATGGAAGCACTTGAACAGTGGCTACATCAACACTATGTATGCTTTTAATAATGACCTGCTATACAATTTGTTCCAGTTTGTGGCCACAGCACATTTTTTCCAAATTCACAGCTAGACATTTAAAGTGTTTTTAAAAAAAAGAATACATCCTAAAAAGAAATATGATCATTTTTAGTACCACAGATTTTTGCTTGACCTTAAAAAGTAGAATATACTTTTGAAATAAATCATATATAACGTCAAAATAATGTGTTTTTCAAAAATTATTTACTGTACATTTTTATAATTTAATCATGACAGTGCCATTATTATGGTGGAGTATTGCCACACCCCGATTGTGATTACTGATCCACGCTGTAATCTCGCAGAATAAACACACTCAGATACATATATCAGTGTCATGGACCACATCACGGAACACCCTCTTACACAGTTTAGCTTTTATATACTGTATATTTCTCTTTTGAAGTTAATAAGACAAAAAATGGTGCTTCTCACAAAACGTAAAAGTCCACTGTCCAGAAGACTTTCAATTTTTTTATTTGTTTATTATGAGCATTTGCCATGCACCAAATAACCATGCATTAGAACAAGCTCATTAATATAAACCTTGGAACTACAGTTATAGAAAACCAACACCTTCTGACCAATCAGAACAGAGAATTCAACAGCACTGTGGTGAAAGCATTATAAAGAACACTGATATTACAAAATAGCACATTAAAACAGTGGATCAATACATAAATAAAATACTTCAAGCAAAAGCAACCATGACCATGTTCTTTCTTGATCATGTTTACCAGCCCAAATAAATCTATATTCACACCACCACCGCTGTTATATATCATTTATCTCTTCCATTTTGAAACCTTGCAGCCATACGAAACCCAGTATCTCTGTTTTAGGTGCCTGTTTAGATGCTGGTAGAGAAAACTGAGATACTGGACTGGTCCTTCAGTTCTACCTGTGCTCTGCATGAACTCGAGTGAACTTGCTGTGGTGTGAGTGAGACTGTAACAACATGGCTACAGCTGGCTGAGAGAGTGTGAGGGTTTGTATCATCAGAAACATAAAGCGCTGATGTAAATGTGCCTTTCTCTCAGTTCAGGATTGAGGGATGTGTAACAAGGGATGTAGAAAAGTCTATGAAGTGCTAGATATGTGTGTGTGTGTGTGTGTGTGTGTGTGTGTGTGTGTGTGTGTGTGTGTGTGTGTGTGTGTGTGTGTGTGTGTGAGTTGTCCTGCAGATCTGGCAATGAAACATCTGGAAGCCATAAGAGAAATTATTTACGGCCATGGTGAGGTAAAAACACAAAAATGCCGCCTTGAGCAGAATGAAGGACCTGGGAAATGGCTTCTCCTGCCACCTCCCAGAGTCTAGAGGCATGTAACAGTGCAAAAACACACTAATGACTAATTAATACAACATTTCCAGTAATAAAAGGTATAGAAAACGGAATGAGTGTATATACAGTGTATGTATAGTATTTAATAACAATGTAACTATTTAAACTATAAAATATTACAGTATTACAAGCATGAGGAATGAAACCAAATATGAATTGGTTAATTGGGAAAGAGATAGTAAAGTCAAGAATTCAAAAAGATAAAATAATTATAATAAAAAAAAAAACTGCTAGGATACAATATTGCATAAGGAAAAAAATTAAATTAATGAAAAATACAAAAGTATAAATACAGATACGGGTAGTATGCACACTCTTCTTTTTTATTTGTGTATTTATTATTGTTTTTTAAAGGTTCACTGGTTGTAACTGCACATCAGGAACGGGATAAGAGAACCAGTTAAAGCCTCGCACCCGGGCTCGCTCCAGATTCAGCATAACCTTAACCAAGATAAACCGGTTACTGAAGATGAATGAATGTATCAATCGATCGATAAGAACCAAAATAATGTAACACAGCTGAGGTTAAGGACCAGTCAGAGCCAGAATTCACCCAGTGCTGGTGCTTTTACCTCTGGAGAGAAAAGAAAAGAAAAGAAAAGAAAAGGAGAGAGTTAATGAAAGAAGGAAGAAAGCAAGCAAAGCCATCCCCACTTAAATCTTAATAGTGATACCTATCTTTTTTTCCCCCAAACCGGCACTAATGTAAATGTAAATAGCATGCACGGCTTCACACGAGACTTGACAGCAGCGAGACATGAGAGCAACTCCCTGGCGGTTAACGTTTTCTTGACTAGACTGTGGCACTCCGTGGATAAATTACAGATGTAAATTGAACCTATAGGCTTTCACTCATGAGCAGAATGTGATGTGAAGGCAGTTGGTGATATTAAAAGACAACAGCTGGCCAAAATCAAATACAGAGTAGAAGCCCTGTAATTCATGCAGTTTGTGGGGAGTGACACACACACACACACACACACACACACACACACACACACAGACACGTCAGACACAGGGGAAAGCTCTAAGTCATTCATACTATCCAAACGTATTTGGATATCTCGTTCCCCGAGAATCACTTTCGTACTGAATACACATGCGGCGGTGCATTAAATTGGGTTTATAGTAACATTGAACCTCAAAAGCAACGTTCTCCAGCTTTAAAAAATGTTCTTTAGTCTTCTAAAGAATAAAAAGAGCACACTTTTTATCATGTATCATGCACACATGGACTGGACCGGCTCAAAAAGACATAGCCAAGCTGAGATGATCTGGATTGTGTTAAGACTTCTGTATGAATGGTGTTCTGGGAAAAACACAAACACAAACACAGGTCATAATAAATATCAGGGCTGTATAATCCAGGAGTCTCAACTGAGTGCAATTTATTATGTGTAACTGTTAATTTAATTGTTGTGTTCCAGTCGTGTCCAACACATCAGTCTGCACTTGTGTTTTGTTTAGTCATATAAGTATGTGGTTAAGTCGTGTGTGTGTGTGTGTGTGTGTGTGTGTGTGTGTGTGTGTGTGTGTGTGTGTGTGTGTTTGTGTGTGTGTGTGTGTGTGTAGCGTCTGTCCAGCATTTTCAGTTCCGATGAAAAAGAACAGTAACCAAAGTGTACAGCTCACAGCACATGATTTACAACAGCATACAATTGATTTATCTTTAATATATACTTTAAGGTGTATTGTACATTTAAAGTATATTTTAAAGATAAATAATGCAATTCACTCCTCAGAGACACCAACAATCTCTTTGCAAGCTTCATTTTTCTTTGTAATGTTTCTAGGCAGATTAACAAAGGCCCTATACTATAAGTTAACTACCATTTCTTCGAGTCAAGTAGGAGCTAATTCACCGCAGATAATATCTAAACCTGCGAGAGGGGGAATTGAAAAATGGTCCATGTGTGCCATAGAGACCAGAATGCTCACAGAAATCATTTGAGGTAATTGTTTGGATTTATTCACATGTCACTTTGTAACTTGCTACTGTCGCTGGAATCGTGGCTCATTAGGTCCCTAGCTTCAAAAGCACACTCAGCTCTTATAAGGTCTCTGTCTATTTCCAATTCTTACTTCTTCCTTTTTGGACTGAGACTCTCCAGAACGTGTCAAACACAACGCAGGCTTGAAACGAAGTGTAATCAGTCCATGTCCCGAGCTCATCTGGAGCATTCACATGTGGGCCAGATCGAGGGGGCAAAGCGTGTGAAAACTCAACGCTTCAAATTCTTCAGTACACTGGGAAAATAAACAAGTCTGATTTATATTTGACTTCTTTTTCTTTTCAAATTTAACACATATGACATTCTTAGAAATAGTTTCAATAAAACAGGAAGTCCAAGTATCATCTATTTGGATGTATCTCTACTTCTAAGCATCTACATTCAAAACTAAAGCCAGATGTTAGATCAGCATTGACCTAACAACACTGAATCCTGGCCTAGATGGTCATCATGTTGTAAAAAAGAAAACAAACTGCAGGAAATCGTAAGGAAAAACTGGCGAACATATTAACAAGAGAATGAGACTGAAGTGACTGTAACATAAAGATGGCCTCCAGTAATTAAAACACTGGATGCACCAAAATTTGATCAAAATGTGACCAAAAGATATCCTCATGTTTTGGCTAAAAGAGTAAAACACTGGTCTACACAGACTGATATAGCGACATATCAGGACAATTTCTCCATTATCTTTATTTCTCCCTTGATATTCAAGATTAACTTAATCCACTAAAATGACAATCGCACTATCCGCTGTCACGCAGAAGAGGAACGATTCTCTTTGAAGTCCAGCTTATTCTTCCTCATGTCCTCTCAGGGAGTTTTTCTTTGCCACTTTCAACTCATGTTTCCTAGAAGAGTTTATTCATTTACGTACTGTATACCTTAAAAATGAAGGCTACCTTGTGTGCGTATTTACACCTTCCTCTGAACAGGAGGCCACAATAACCTTAAAGAAACATGAATAGAATACAAGGATAAGTAGTAAATATACACAAACTGCACGTAAACATTTTCTCTGCAGTGTTCCAGTAAAAGACACTTTCTAGGCCACAGCCGATCCCTTAGGCTGGGAACAAAGCTCTAATTATAACCTGCAGAAGAAAGGTGTCATGGCTGGGTCATAAACCCACAGCTATCCTGAAAATATGCATTATGGCAAAACATGTCCCGACAAGTACTTCTGTGAAAAGAGTAGAGAGAGGATCGGCTCACAAAAGAGACATTGCAAAACATCTTGCCTGCTGAACAGATAAGCAGCAGAGGGAAGGGAAGTGAGCAAGCCATGTACGTCCAGCGCAGGAGGAGAGAGTGCACACACACACACACACACACACACACACACACACACACACACACACAGCTTGATATGTTATGTGTAACAAAGCATGATATGGTTCCAGTGCCAAACTGTTAACACCAGCGCTAGGTTAAATTTGCCGGATTTGTCATGCTGCATGAATCACACACAAGCTGGTGGATGCTTTAAACCCCCACCATTATGAAACTCCACCTCCTCCATCTTCCTGCAGCAGGTCGAAGACTCACTCAGCACTCTTAATGAGATAGAAGCTGTCTCTGACCTTCAAATCACCAATGAGGTAGGAACCAATCCTGACCCTCACTGCTGTACTATTAACATTGAGAACTAAAGCCAGTTAGCCTGCAGCCATCTCAAACCGCAGCTGATCATCGTGAACAACAGTGGCACGATAATACTTCTGTCTTTTCTGATATTGATAACATCATTGCAACCTTGAATAGCAGCCGATATGTCAATAGGCATCCAATATTTAAATCGAAATATTGAAAGAACACGTTTTAATTAACAAATGCACAAATATGAACCGAACTACATTAATTATCAGATATGCCATGTTTTATTCCAAAAGGAAATGCCGTTCCCCTTTGAGACCTTGTCAACCATGAGTTTGTTTTTATGACACCGAATCACTTATGAATCAGAAGGTTTGAGCTTATAGAACAGAATATACTGCAGAGTCTGGGACCACACTGAAAACCTGGGATTTCTTTCTCAATATAATATTGGAGGTAAACAAAAGATTTTAGAATTTATGTAAAAACAAGGAAAGGATAATATCTTTAGAAGCTAAATATCTTGAATGCTTAATATTTTAGATTCTGTACTATTTCTAGATTCCTATTTAAATGTAAGCAAATGTGTGATTCACCATGTTAACTGCTTTTTCACTCAACTCAACTCAACTCACTCACACCGTGGACCTTCTTTTTTTTTAGACAACAATCCCTGAAAATATCATGAATCTAGCATGACTGGTTCAAAAGCAATGACTTTTTCTGCAGCTCTAGCTTTTACAACAAAATTAGGGCCATGTCCCTATTAAAGCCTCTATATCTCAGAAACTATCGCAGATACAAGTGTGAAATTTTGCACACTATGCATTGGGAATAGTGATGCTATTTCCAGAAAGTAGGAAGCAAATCCGAGCTGGTGGTCAGTCAGGAACATTTTTTTTAAATCTGTTAATTTGCAATTGATTTACCCAAAAGAAAAAACAGTCAAATCTCTTTAGATGTAAACTTTTCCAACCAACTTAACAATGTCCAACATTAGACAAGTGAACAAGCCACACACACACGCACACATCATGCACAACACTTGTACAAAAGACAGCCGATGAACCAAAGTGATCTCTGTGATCATTTTTATGCAAGTGGATTGGAAATTTTACGGTGACCAGCACATGTTACCAAATCAGAAAATGCAAAACAAAACAGCAGCAAAATGAAAAACCCCACAACATATGTTAAAATGCAACAACAAACTCATGAAAGGGAAACAGGGAGGGGAGGTCCTTGTGGAACAGCACATGCTTGTTGCATGCTTGAGTCTGAGAGATCACGCAAAACAGAATGGTGGAGGATGTTCACAGTGGGATGAAATATGAAATTAAATTAATCATGCTTATTTTTAATCAAATGCTGCTCATTTAGATACGTTGAAACTTTGCAGAGAACTCGTATAAGTATGCAAATGCTGAATGCTGAAAATCTGCCAAGTGGGTTGTATGGTATGCTAACCACGCTACAGACTAAAGAATTCTGAATTCTCCTTCCTCATGATACTTATATGGCATGTCTAATCAGCAGTGAGCGATAAAGACCTACACTTTTCATTTTGAGTTAACATTTACGTGTTACTGAATTGGCTGTTATGTTATTTTTTTGCTTATTAATCAGTTTTGCATGGAGAAATAATTCTGTTTGTTTTGCGACACTGAATCATTTTCATATTTACGCTAGATTAAAAATCCTGCACACCATGTATTAAGTTTACTGCACACTCCGCCATTTTAGCACCAAGTTCCCAGTCTCTGACTAATTATGGGCTAGGTGACTGCCCCATCACTGTGCACTTGTGCTTCTGTAGTGCGGACCATTCAACGATGCAATTTTCTCGGCCTTCGAGAGATCCCTGAGGCTTGAATATTTTCAATAATGTTTGATTTTCTCATTGATGAATCACCTAGCATGAGCCCCTCTGTGATTCACTACAAGTGCAGTGGTGAGAAACAACCAATGAGAGTCTGAGAAGAAATCAGATTCCTCTGCGCTCATGTGCAGCAGATCCCTCATTCCAGTTTATCATCCATCTGTGTGGAAAGATGAGGAGGAAATGTAATAACAATAACAAGGCTTCTATAAGAAACCACTCAGCATGTCAGAACCATATGGTTATTAGAAACAGTAAAAAAAATCAAAACATGGTACCTGTAAAAAAATAAAGAATATATGTAGGATTTCAGTTCTGCTCAGTTCTGTAATAACCCTTAATAAAATAAATGTTATTGTCAAACAAACAAAGGCTACATACAGTGGGGCAAAAAAGTATTTAGTCAGTAACCAATTGTGCAAGTTCTCCCACTTAAAAGATGAGAGAGGCCTGTAATTTTCATCAAAGGTATACCTCAACTATGAGAGACAAAATGAGAAAAAAAATCCAG
>JAQQZR010031533.1:0-20409 GCA_030068235.1 Notoglanidium macrostoma
AACTTCTCAAAGCATACAAGACAATGAAGTGCAACATGTCACTCAAGATTCATTTCCTCCACTCACACTTCGACTTCTTACTCGCAAATCTCGGTGCTGACAAACACGGTTAAAGGTTTCACCAGGACATTGCAATAATGGAGAAACGATATCAGGGCAACTGGAATCCGTCAATGCTTGCTGACTACTGTTAGACACTGCAATGTGATGCACCAGACATTGAATACAAAAGAAAATCAATAGCAAAACACTTAATTCTGTTGAATTTAATAGCTTATGCGAAACATAAACGTGACTAAATCTATTATTGTCAGTAAACATAAATGTGTAACGTCCGGATGGACGGAGTAGTTGAGACCACAAGCGCAGCGGCGTGCACAAAGATAGAGAGAGCCAATGTCTTACCGAGGCTGGGTGGAGTCTGAAGCGGCGTGTACAGTTTGGGTAGAAGCAGCGCAGGAGGGAGGAAACTCGGAACAGAAACGATAAACACTGTGACGAACAAAATAAAACCGGGCGTTTGGAGGAAAATACCAAAACCAATGGGAATAGGACAAACGCGAATCCGGAGTCAAGCGCGGAAAGCGCACTCGTGGAAACGGGCAGGGCTGGTAGCACGAATCTGACGAGAATTCATGAACGAGCGAGGAGTGGTTCCGGACTTCCTTGTTTATATTCTCCGACCCGGAAGTGAAGCCATGACCCAGGAAGTCGAAGTCGGCGCGTTCGGCGCCGTTGCTGTGGCGACGTGAGGAGCGTCCGCACGAGTAGCGCTGGTGTGGCGAGCGGAAAGCGCGACAAAATGTCTATTTCTCAGAGTTCCTACGTGATGCAGTAAAACCAATACTATATTTGTGCATACCCAGTAGATACCTGTCTCAATCAGCAAAAACTTTTCAGGAAGTATAATTGTTGTGCAGTGTTGCTGATAAATACTAATAAATTTGTGGTTTTTTTTGGTCATCAATTTTTTTAAGCTCATCAAAGTCTGTTAGTGTGAGTGAAAGGGTGGGGGAACTATAAGGTGGGTTTATATGCACTACATACATACATGCATACACATTCATGCAGGCCTACAGCCAGACCCAGCTTTCCCATCATATAAGTAGACTTAGATCATTAATCCCACTACAGGGGTGCACGTTTCCCCATTACACTTGCTTTGTATATTTAATACAAAAAATAAAAATAAAAAATAGAAATAAAAAAGAATAAGAAATAAAAAATATTAAAATTTAATTCAGAAATAAAATCATAAGGCCTAGCCTTAATATACTTTGCAGTAGTAGTAGTAGTTAGTAATTCTGTCTAATCTGTAAGCCAAGTTGGTTTGGCCTATGTTCAGAAAATCTGACATTAAAATGTGTGCTTATTATTGAACTCAGATTCATTTTTATTCTATTACTTTAAGTGAGTCTACAGAGAGATTGGCCTCATGACGTAGAGTCCATGACTCCATCATCAAGTTTGCTGACGACACTCTTGTGCTGGGCCTGATTTTACATTTACATTTATGTCATTATCCAAAGCGACTTACATACATCTTATTTTATACAAGTGAGCAATGAAGGTTAAGGGCCTTGCTCAAGGGCCCAGCAGTGGCAGCTTGGCGGTGCTGGTATTTGAACTCACAACCTTCCGATCACTAGTCCAACATCTTAACCACTGAGCTACCACAGACCCCTGATTTCTGGCAATATAGAGAAGACCTATCTAGAGGAGATTTAAAAACCTCAAGAACTGGTGACAGGAGAACAACCTCCTTAATGCCAGCAAAACTAAGGAGCTGATCGTGGACTTCAGCATTAAGCAGACGAGGAGCTACCAGCTCTTTCACATCAGCGGGATGCCAGTGGAGAGAGTGGACAGTTTCCAGTACCTAGGTGTTCACATCACGCAGGACCTGTCATGGTCCTGCCACACCAATGCCCTGGTAAAGAAGGCCCGACAGCATCTGTTCTACCTAAGACGCCTCAGGGACTTCCAACTACCACCAACGGTGCTAAATAACTTTTACACCTGCACCATCGAGAGCATCCTGACGGGAAACATCTGCACCTGGTTCGGGAACAGCACCAAGCAGGACAGACGGTCTCTCCAAAGAGTGGTGCGATCCACCGAAAGCACCATCTGTACTGAGCTCCCTGACCTGCAGTCCATCTACACCAAGCGGTGCCGGAACAAAGCCAGGAAGATAATGAAAGACCTCAGCCATCCCAACAATGGACTCATGGGGCAGAAAGCCCTAGAATACCTACCAAAAGTTCTGCAAACTACTGATAACTAAAAACATAGAATTGAAGCACAAATCTTTTTCCATGACAGTATATACTTAGTTTACTGAATTTATATTACCTTACTTGATAATCCAGAAACTACAACTTATCACTTTACCCCCATCTGATCCATCTCCTAAAAAATTTCCTCAGAGACAGTGGCAAACTGTTTGGGTAGGCAAAAAACATCACGTGCACCACCAACACTGGTCACCACAGTGTTGTGAGCCCGTTTCGCTACACGATGTACTCCAATGATCGCACCAGCCACTCCCTTTCCACTACTCACCTCAAGTACTCTGACAACGCTGTAAGACCAAAATCTTCTTCTCTTTTTAAGACATTTAAATCTTGTGCCATTTCTGGTTTTCTTTTTCCTCTTTAAGGCATCTCCCCTGTCTCCTCTGAACATTTTTTGGTTATGACATAAGCATGCTCTCTGACCTGTGTAGGATAATCTATCTCAAGAATAGGTCATATTTGTTCTTTATTCCATCTTTACTGTGCTTTTTGCACATAAACTGCCTTACTGTCATGTCCTCTTACATAACTTGCATAAGAGAGAGAGACACTGTTGCTGAGTCTGGTGGAGATTTGAACCTGAAAAGAATCCTACAACTGCCATTCTTGCTCTTCTCAATGAATCACTTTGGTCTGAAGTATCACAACTCTGCTGCACACTTGACCAGTGGTGTGAGCATAACCACCTAGGTACACCATCACTCCGCAACTCAGCCTCATCAATTGAACAGTTGAAATAGTTGACTACTTCAAATATCAAATAAAACTCAAAGGACTATGTCTCACCGTCTATTCATGCTGTTCAACCCATCCTGCTCTACTGCTCCACCTGTTTCTTCATCATGTGCTCTGACACAAACTGGACCAAATTCACACACACAACCAACACTGCTGCCAAGATAAAAGGTTTCCCCACACCCAATCTCTCAGAGCTCAATTGTAAGGCCATCATGCGCATTGCAAAACAATAACACAGGACATCACACTACCACCACCCTCCACTTCCAGTTCTCCAGTTCTATAGCCCACTGGGCATAGGTATAGGTCCCTGAGGTACCTGGTACCCACAGCACCTATGTATTGTTTTTGTATTGTTAATCAGTCATTATCTTGCTTCTGTGTTGGATGCTTGTGGTGAATCCCTCTAAGAGCACACAGGAATAAACTCCAAAACACCTCTCTGATCCTCCTTCATGTTTTTTTGGTGTATGCAACAGATTCCATCAAGGATCTTAGTACAATAAAGAACTTTTGTTCCCCTTTATATACTAAAAGGTTAAAATATTAATGAAAATTCAAAGTTATCAGAAATCAGAAAAGTTTCTGTGCCACTGACCTGGCAATTTGCCTTTAGAGAAGCTCTCAGAGTCCAGGTTATATGTATCCTGGAGACGCATCAGTGCTTTTGCTACACCCTTTTGGTCCTCCTCATCTGGGAAAAACTGTTTGTGCACAGAAATGTTTGAGATGAAACCTGGATAAAAGTGGATGTAGAAAAAGAGAGAACCAAGTCATGTATCTTTAATCATCATCATCATCATAAAACTGCTGGAAATTAGAGCAGACTTGTTATATCAGATTTTTATAGACATATCAAGGAATGTTTTCCCATTTATCCAGGAAATTACCCAAATCATACCACGAAAGATGTAAACTGAGAATTATTTAAATATATTAAGCCTTAACCAGCTCCATAGGCAAGTATTTATTTAAATACAAATACTGCAACAAATGACAAAATGACAATGCACTCAAATTGACAGCCTTGGACAACACTTGTGTGTATATGCTGAATTTAATCCTCTGTTGTTATTTTTAAAGCAATCTTGGATCGGAAATAAAAAAATTATTAAATTTCATTTAAAGAAAAGTGCCTATGAATCTAGACTTTCAGAACTCTACATGTTTCTAAACACAAAAAAAGGTTTGCACTAGGAAAAAGGTTAAGAATCCCTGATCTATAAACGATACCCTAGGTATTACTCAGGAATCAGGACATGAATTTAGTAAGTAATTTTTTTCTAACATATAGGCCTCTTGTATTTGGAATTTCTACAGGAAATTGTAAACTTCATCTTGAATCTACCTGTTGAGGTACAAAAAGCTGTAATGGATAGAGGCTTCAATATTCATTTTGCTAATTCGCAAGACCATCTGAGAGCAGTGTCTCTATTGTAGACTCAGTAGGGGTAAATAAGACAGCCTAGATTTAATACTGAAATTTGGATTAGATATAGAAAACAGTCACCAGTCTGAACCAATCTCAGACCACTACCTCTTTTCATTTAAAACATGCATGCACTTTGTCACACTACCACATCAAGCAAACAGTAATGTCAATTACTGTAAAGTTTTATTGAAAATCATCCAGATTTATCAATTTTAATAATTGATTTGCCCACATATCTCAATCAGGTGACTAAATGCTATTCTGATACATTCTATATAATGTAGAAGCTATTATTTGTCACATATACATTACAGTGCAGTGAAATTCTTTTATTCGCATATCCTAGCTTTAATTAGACATAAAAACTAGCACCCTGGTATAAAAATCACATGTACACTTTAAAATAATCTACTCCAAAATATGAACATAAATAGCATCAAACTAAATTGGTAATATTCAAAATTGGGTGGAAGGAGCTCTTAAGGATTCTGGAGAAAGACTGTTGATATTTGAGGCCATACAGAGCTAGGGACTGTGAGAACATATTTTACAAAAAACATAATTTGACAAAAAAAGTGTAGGCAGAAGGACTCTGTTACTAGTCCAGCATATTACTTCACCCTAATAGAACATAAGAAATATATTCTAGAATCTTATTTAATACTGTAGCATAGCAACCAGGTACAAGACCACCAATGAAACACAAATACAAAGTGTTTATAGTAGTGATAGCATCATGAGGGTTTTTTTTTTGTTTGTTTTTCATGACAAACTTAACAAAAATACACTATACACTATTACAATATTAACTATTATAAAGATTAAAGTCAGACAAAAAATTAAGTAGAGAACAATATAATCACATCAGTAAGAGGGCTTACCTTTTATTTCGATCCAACAGACTTAGCTAATGGTCACTAATTTCCTCTTCAAAATCAACTTGTGCCATAGATCCCTTACCTTAAACAAATACTACCAGATGTAGTCAAACCTCTACTAAAATAATGAAGTCCTCTCTTATTAAAGACTATGCACCTAAATATTTTAAACTAGCAGTTATTAAACCATTGACCAAAAACAATACCCTAATGTTAGCTGCCAAGTCAATAACTATAAGCCAATATCAAACATCCCATTTATCTCTATGATGTTTGAAAATGGTTACACCACAGCAGTTAATGTCTCCATAAAAATCACATTCATGATGTGTCAGGATTCATTTCTGTCAGGATTTAGGCCTCAAACAGTACTGAGACAGCACTGGTTAAAGTGGTAGATGAAATACTACTGGCCTCTAGTCAGGGTTATGCTTGTGCTAATCTCCGTGCTTCATGCTCCGTGTTGCTCAATGTGAATAAACAAGTTCCAATTCGTCCAGCATGCAACAGCCTACATCAAAAGGTTTGCCAAGTACTGTAAATCAAACCCATTCAGTGCTTTATAGGTCATTAGTAGCATTTTATATTAATGTGAAATTTTACTGGGAACCAATACAATGTGGGTAAGATATGGGTAATGTGATCAAATCTTCTAGTTCTAGTTCTAGTTCATGCCCGCTGTGATCAAAAGCGTAGGGTCATTATTAGTATCTTGAAAAATGAAAGACTACAGCAGGGGACAAAGTTTTTTTCCCCCCTAAGAATAGAATGTTCGTGGCTGATCCTGACTCCCTCCGCCCTCTGGACCTGCCTGATCAATCCTATTGCCCTACTCTGCTTGGAGCTTCCTTTACCTGAAAATCACTATGCTGTTGATGATACCCTACAGACAGAGCTGGGAGGGTTACTTTAAAACTGTATACAATTACGAATTACCTTCTAAAAATGTAGTTAGTAACCTAAACTAATCACTATAAAATTTAAGTAATGTAATTGATTACTTTCTGTTACTTTTGGATTACCTCAGTACCAAACATGATGACAGCATTTTCTCAGCTGGAAGGCAGAACTTTCACTGTACTGGGATGTTGTTCCCCTTTTGTAATTATGTTGTTTCCCTTTTAAAGACAAATGATGAAATTTCCACCCAGTGAACACATTTTTTTTCACTAGAGGCAATGATAATGAATTTGTGACTGTAAGATTAGCTATGGTTTCACTCGAGACCAGAGTGGTGTTTTGAGACTCGTGAAGTGTTGTGTGCACATGTACATGGTACAATATTGTTCTTATTTAGGGCTGCAGGTACTGATTATTTTGATTATTTAACATTTTTATTATTATTGTAACAATGTATCATTTGATAATCATTTTTTTTATTCAACTTACTTTAAGGGTGTTAATTAAATTATCTTTCCTTGATTATTCACCTAGTTTTATTTTTTTTAAATATATTATATACAAAAGATATATATTTAAAATATTTATTTGGAGCATTTTAATCAGCACTACTACAGAACGTTTTCTTAACTAGGCTTAATTAAATACCAGATCACTAATTACAACATTAGTGACATTTATAAGATAATCTGTCACAGCATGAGAATATTATCTCATCTGGTCATGAGAACAAAATGAATGGCTATACTCATTCAGTATAACCATTATATATGAATGGTTATACTGAATATACTCCGACTAACTCAAAGTGGCATATGTACATTGCCTGCCTACTGCCTATAATTTTTAAACACTTACCACACGTTTTGCAGCTGTGTGAGTGTATTTCAAGCCATGATTTGTTCAACAAATTAAAAATAAAGAAAAAATAAATATCAGCTGCCTGTTTCACTCACTGAAACTCTCCGATGCCAAGTTCATTTTGCTGACTGTGCATGTGAGTGAGGCAAATCCTTTTCAGTGTGTGGAATCGCCTCCAAAGATTTGCAGTTGACTCTTACATTTCAATGACCAAGATTAATGAATCGATTCTTTTGGGGATCAACTTGTGAACCTAAAGCAGGATGGAGACAAAACATACATACAGTATATTGCATATGCTAAGAATATACAATTGTTTATCAGTGCTACTGGGTCAAAAATATAAGCTAGTTTACCTTTTTTACTTTTTAAGCTAATGGAATCAGCTTCGATATTTGCTGCCTTACAAAACAAAGCTGTTCTGGACAATTCAAGCGTTAACATCACGCTTCTCCTTTCTTTCCCACAAACAAATGATATTACTCACATTAAAACACAGGTTAATGTCATGAGGCCAGCAGGTTAGTGTACTGTAAAGAACTTCACACCATGCAGAAAGTCCTACTGATGTTACTGATGTTCCAGAAAAGATGGGTTCCATTTTGAGTTTGGTTCCTCCAGATTTCTGTGCAGTTGCTTGTCCACTGTCACAATATCCAAGCACTATATAAATAAAGCTGAACTGAATTGAAGCCTGCCTTCTGACACAGCGAGTTAACTGCTTACTAGCTAACTAGATTATAAGATTTTAACTCATTTTGACTAACTAATATCAGTTTATCTGTTCTAGCTGCTAGCTATTGCCCTGGGCTATATGGGGGGTGACAACACTCACTGTTTATGACAGAACTTCATTTTTATTGTGAGGTTTCTTAGAAACAATTTTGAAAAATGTCCACTGACTTTCAAAATTAATTGTAACAAAAAATATGTCCAGCTGTAAAGCTTAATATCAAATATACATTTACTATCAAAAACTTTGTGAAAAGAACTGCTTTTCTTTTTCATGCAAATGCATCTGCCCTAAAACATATTACGGTTGCATACATTGACTTTACATGATATTACAACTGACAAAACAGACATGCTAGTTGGTAATGTATGCATTACATTTTGCTCAAGAGGAAGGCAAATAGTTCTTTAGCCATAGCGCTCCTCCATTGTTGTTTTTGTGATTTGATGTTCTGACGATTTTTATCGTGTTGAAAAATTATATCGTAGCGTGAATAAATGCAGAGAATAAACTTGATCTTAGCTGTAGCCCTTAAACTAAACGTAAACTTAACCCTTAGACTTTAAACTGTAAAGCTTAAAGTTAACCATAAAATCCCAACTTTAAACCTAACATGCAACTGCTAAATAGGATATGTTGCTACGTAGCACAATAGACAGTGCACTGCTGGCTCTTAACAAAAGCACTCAGCGCACACGTATAGGCAACAAGGAACATTAATTACAATCTGACAGAGCTCATTCATGTTGCATGGCCACAAAGCGTATACATATCAGATTTAGAACCACACATGAAAGGCTATGTTCACATTACCCAGTGAAGTACATACAATATGAACAAAAAAAATCAGAATCGAACAATAAGGCTTGTAATGTGAATTTGACCAAAGTGATTCAAATCTAATTTCAAAATATTGGATTTCTATGTCCACACTATGTCCTGAAAAGATTATATGTGAGTCACATTAAGGCCAAAAATCAGATTTGAGTCACTTTAGTCGGGCAGTGTGGATGTAGCCTGTGGTGCATTGCTTTCAGTTTCACGTAGACTTTGAGAATGGCATCAGGAGGAATCATTGACAGATTTCAACTATTGCAATGGCTATCAAGTTGGACAAATTAAGTGTCTATAGGAAAACATTAGTTCTGTAGTTTTAAGATTGACAAAAATAAAATGTGTTCCATATTGTAATACATGTTTCTTTTTAGTCTATTGTGTAGTCTATTCCTTTTGTTTCAGAGCAGATCGATCCTTCTGACGCATGTTAGCTTCCTTTGTACATACTGCCAAACAGATAAAGTCATGGATTTAATTGCAAAATTAAGAAATGAAACGTGATATGTATTGTTTCTAAGGGCTACACAAGTACACAAGAATTCATTTAGTGTCTCCACTGTTGTTCAACACAGAATATGCATATAGTTTATCTAATTTTACAATGAGTTTAGTTACAGGTAATAAATGGGTTTAAGTCCCAACTTCAGTTTTGCTAGCATTCATATAACATGTTAACAGTTACAGCCGATTTGCAACCAGCCATTCTTTTTCTGCTGCAATAGCATAATGTATACATAAAACATGCTATTTATGTTTGGCCATGCCAACTTTTTCCCCTACCCCTGCAGCTTACATCGCTCATATTTTCAAAGCCACAGAGGACACAATCATCAATCGGCAAACTTAAGGATTCCTCCTTCTTCCTGATGAGATGATGCTATATTGACCACAATATGACAAGACTAGTTTCTAGAAGCTGGACGGAAATTAGGCAAATCATGACCAAAAGCATTGCAGGCCTAGTGGGCTCATGATTTATTAACAAGTCTTTTTTGACTATATAAACAAAATTTCTAGGAACTGCAAAACTTCTCAAGGCAAGATGCTGGGATTTCTCTGGAATCTTCCTCTGGTCAGCCTGGGCCAGAATAAGAGTGGACTGCAATCAGCTGTCCAGAGTTATAATAAGTCAGTCAAGTAAAGTTAGTTTTTACAGTAATTCCTCTACATAACTTGTATACATTGGAATGAAATGACATTACTCCAGGACCAAGGTGAAACACAGTATGCAAGACTACATAAATTACAAATAAGCAACAGTGTCAGATGACTGCAGGACAATGAATACATAGAACAATATATGCACAGAACATGGGCTGTTACTGTAAACTACTGAGTAGTGTAGCAATAGGCATAGCAGCAATATTGGCAGCAAAACAAATTTCATAAATATAAAGTGACTGATGCAGCTTTGTAAAGTCCAGGTGTACAATGTTTTTGAGTCATACTGGGTAATGTGTTTAACTAGCCCATTTGAGTGTTGGGAGGCAAATTGACTGCCTTGAGCAAACTGACTGCCTCAAGGAAGAAACTGTTGTGGAGCCTGCCGTTGCTGGCATGGATGATCCTGTATTTTCTACCAGATAACTGAAGGATAATGAATCCATGGGATTGGTGAGAGGGGTTGTCCGCAGTAGTTGTTGAGAGAGGCATCGATGACTAGTAGAGAGATCAGGACATCGGTCAGAGACTGTGCAGTTTCTGTACCACACAGTGACACAGATAAGAGTATCTGTCAGGTTTACATTTGCTTGGGTATACAATAAGTTATCATATCATCTTACAAGACTTCAGTACTTGTTTAGTACTATACTTATGTTGTTTCATTACTTTGTAGACTGCTTTTACAATAACACAGCAGATTGTTAAGACCTTAAAATGTCCCTTAAAACATTACAATTAGCTATTTCTTTTCTTTCTTTCACTGATTTTCACAAAAATGCAACTGATGCCTTTCATAAAAACCCTACATTGTAACATGTGAACACAAGCTTAGAGTAGTTGAAATAACAACTAGTACTTAGCAGAAGGAACCAAAACAGCAAATCAACATGATGGCCTGGTTCCCTGTGATGCAGTGCAGCTGACTGAGCATTTTCTCCCATCTTATTAAATGTCACACTTTTCTTTTCTAAAGTTGATTAAAAATGACACCACCGTGGTGGGTCTCATCAGCCAGAACGATGAGTCAGCATATAGAGAGGAGGTGCAGCAACTAACAGACTGGTGCAAAGTGAACAACCTGTCTCTAAACATGGACAAAACCAAAGAGATGATTGTTGACTTCAGAAGAGCATGGCGTGACCTCTCTCATCAAGAGCACCAAATTCCTGGGTGTT
The DNA here is from genome assembly GCA_030068235.1 of Notoglanidium macrostoma. Classification (NCBI taxonomy): domain Eukaryota; kingdom Metazoa; phylum Chordata; class Actinopteri; order Siluriformes; family Auchenoglanididae; genus Notoglanidium; species Notoglanidium macrostoma. Next base: position 11,016 of record JAQQZR010031533.1, read on the forward strand.
CACCTGGTGGAGAACCTCTCCTGGTCCCTCAACACCAGCTCCATAGCCAAGAAAGCCCAGCAACATCTACTTACTGCGAATGCTGAGGAAAGCCCATTTCCCACCACCCATCCTCACCACCTTCTACAGAGAGACTATTGAGAGCATTCAGAGCAGCTGCACCACTGTCTGGTATGCAAACTGCACCGCATCTGACCGCAAGACCCTACAGGATAGTGAGAACAGCTGAGATCATCGTAATCTCTCTTCCCTCCTTCACATTCAGTCACCACACATGCTGCATCCGCAAAGCCACCATAACTGTGGAAGATCCTACACATCCCTCACACAAACTCTTTACCCTCCTGCCATATGGTAACAGGTACCGAAGCATTCGGGCCCTCACTGCCACACTGTGTAACAGGGTCTTCCCAAAAGCCATCAGACTCCTGAATACTCAGGACTGACACACACACTCTCACTCAATTGTATACATTCATCTACCTCTGCAATTTTTGCACATTTGATTTGGTTTAGCGCTTACTGTCTTGTTTTATGATGTCTGCACTGTCTGCAATGTTTGGAATGTTGTCTTGCTTCACTATGTACTGTATCATCTGTATATGGCTGAAATGACAATAAAAGCCACTTGACTTGACTATTAGGGTTACTGAAAACTAAGACTTAAGACAAAACTAGCAATGAACTCTTCATGCACTTTTTCATTGTATGTTTTCAGAAAATATAGAACAAGTCTTTCCTCATAAATCTGGAAAACTAACACAAAAACTAAACTGAAACTAGATGGGCTCTAGATTAGACCACTAGAGTGAGGAAAGAAATTCTTTGGAGGAATCATGAAAAAGTTACATACCAGCTGTACTGTTTGAATACTAAGATGTGAATGTAACATCAAACAATGGCTACAATATTTATACTCCATCAGATCCTTTGAATCAGCAATTGTGTCTTCGCTTGAAATTGTGTATGTCCGTCCCGTTGCCGTCACAGGTTCAACTACTAAAAGCACATCCTTATGATCCATTACAAGTGTATCAGGACAGTATGGGAAGGAGTAGGATAGAGATGGTCCATGAGGATATAAAAAGTTCAGTCTCAACTCTCCAGTGCTGGGCATAATTTCTTCAACACTAGTTCCTAGCTGAAATCCTAGCTACCAGATATCAAGTGCAGCCACAACACAACCTTTGATGCTTGCAGGGTTGAGTGATTCCCTATGTGTGCACATCCTGTCAATCCTGGTTTATGCTGAAAAGGGTCTGACATCCACTTTATCAGTTGACAACGGACAAAAGCTATGAAGTTTCATAATACCTGGAATTATTCTTGCTTATTGTAATCTCTTTATCAGGTATCCAGTTTCAAGTTGGTACATCCCTGTTATGGCAAATTAGCAGTGGATGTTCCTAATACTCAGACTTGGGGAGTAGCTAAATACATGGAACAGTGTTACATAAATAGGCTACAAAAAAAGTAACTGAATTCCGTTATAGTTACAGAAAAAAGCTGTAATCAGACTACCGACACTTTTAGATAAATCAGGGATTATTTCCAGGATTACAATTTTAAAATACACAAGTAAATACAAAATCAACTAATAATGAATTGGCAATAATTTTTATTATTGAAGTGCGTTATGAAACAGTGTTGGTGGAGCAGATATAGCATTAGGATTGTGTCTACGGTAAGAAAACTCTTTACAGTACACTACCTTGCTGGCCTAATGACATAAATTGTGTTTTAATGTGAGTAATATCATTCGTTTTTGGGAATGTGAGTAGAAGTGTGATGTTCCTAGTTAAACTAGCCTATTTTTCCTACCTTGCTTTTGGTTCACAAGTCAGTCCCAGAAAGAGTTGATCCACTAATCTCGGGCAATGAAAACTAAGAGTGAAATGCAAATCTTTGGAGTCGAATCAACATACTGAAAATTATTCACACGCATACAGCAAGCGAAAAAAAACCTTAACATTTCAGTTTCAGTGAGCAAAACAGGCAGCGGATATTTATTTTATCTTTATTTTGAATTTGTCTATTTGAAATTTGAATAAATCATGGCTTGAAATACAGAAAAACCTGTGGTAAGTAATTAAAAAGTGACAGTAAATGATATAAGCTACATACCTTGAGTTAGTCTGAGTGTATATTCAGTACCATTCAAATATAATGGTTACACTGAATTAGTATAGCCATTCATTTGGTTCTCACGAGCACTTATTAATATTCCATGATTACATTGTAAAGGTCATTAATGTTGTAATTAGTTAACAGCATTTTAATTATTTAATTAAATGTTCTGTAGAAGTGCTGATTAAAATGTTGCAAATAAATATATAATATAAATATTATATATTATAATAATATAATAAATATATATTTTTAAAGAATAAAACCAATTGAATAATCAAAGAAAGATTATTCGATTAACACTCCAAAAATAATTAAATAAAAGTAATAAAAACAATAATACAAAATAATCAAATAATAAATACTTTAGCAGCCCTAAATAAGAACAATATAATACCATGTACATGTGCACAGAACACTTCATGAGTCTCGCAGCACCACTCTGGTCTCAAGTGAAATCATATCTAATCTTAAAGTCACAATTCATTATCATGGCCTCTAGTGAAAGAATCACAGTACACTGCAAGTTCTGACGTTCAGCTGGGAAAATGCTGTCATCATCCTCATATTTGGTATTGAGGTAATCCAAACATAATAGAAAGTAATCAATTACATTACTATAATTTTGTGGTAATTATATTAAGTTACTGACTACATTTTAACAGGTAATTAGTAATTGTATCGGAACACATTTTTAAAGTAACCCTCCCAACCCTGCTGTTACTAGACTCAACAAATTTAAACAGCTGGCATGGGGTGAGAATCTGCCCATCAATGAGTCACTATAGACTAGCTCATGCAGCAAGGCATTTAACTGTCCCTCCAACTCCATCACATGGGCCTTTGCCATGTGATGTGGCAAAGAAGTGCCATTCTGCAGGTATTACCAAAAGCCACCTCATTGTGGCACAAATTGATTTGTTTTTCAAGTTCTTATACTTAGAAGCACAGACTTCCAAAAAGTAGTTCATCATCTTTGGATGCCCATAGGTCTTATCAAGGAACTGAATGGCTTCTGAAAAAGGTGTACAGCAACAGTGTCGTGTGTTGCATTCAGGGATGACAAAGCTGACTTTTTCCAATTTCTCTTCTCCTTGATGGTAGCAAACAAAAGGACATATTGTTGCCTGAAGACAGTTCCAGTGAAATGACTGAGTAGAATCCTGAATTTAAAAAAACTGTAATTCTCCACAAAATCTGCCATAACTAAGAATGTTCCTGGTTGAAGAGAGACTCATGAGTTTGCTGGAAAAATGTACTATGCTGTTTTGCAATGAAGTTGTGACACAGAACTTTTGGATGACTACCCAGGAACAAGTCTAGGAATCCATCAGCTTATTGGCTGTTTGTCTCAAGCATAGGACAATCAGTTGATGTCCATTGCTTATACACCACATTGTCAATCATGGTGTTTTGCATGTAGTTGTCTAGTTTACTAAGGAGATTAGTAGTTCCTTGACACGCTGAGGAATCCTGGAGGAAACTTCTGAACCTTGGAGGGTTTCATTGTATTGCTCCAAAGGAGTTTAATAGTTTTAGACTCTCCATTTGAAATTATGTCCAAATGTACTTCATCAAACATAAGTTTCATGTTCTGATGTACTGTACACACTGTGCCACTGAATCCAGCAAGAATACACTGTCTGGGTCACAGTTAAGCAGATTTTGAGATCTGAATGTTTCTCTTTGAGGTTTTTGAAAGCCTCATAAAGGGTTACAAAGCACAAGCTGTTTTTGAATCAGCTTCCTCTCACAATCTGTACTTCTAGAAAGTGTTTTCCAGACTTTGGATTAGGCATTGATAAAATCCCATGTTCTTTCACCAGCTTCTTGGATTTCCATGCCATGTGGTGGTAAGCACCAAATTCCTCCTTAATATTCACTCACATTCCAACTTTTTGGCAACATTGTTAGAACGTGCACCTTTTCACTTTTTGAGTTTGAAGACATGAAGTTTTCATGTCCATTCCATCATCTTTATATGAACTCAATGGTTGTCCAGTGGCAACTTCTTTCTTATGCTACTGTCCATCCTCTGTGCTTGGAGTTCCACATATTATCTCTGCCCCACTCTTTATTTTTATTGGAGATTCACTAATCAGTAACAAAGACTGGCTTAGAAGTGCTAATTCAACATTGGCAAATGTGCCTTCATCTCCAGATGTAGCTTCATCTCCAGATGTTGAGGGATCAGCCACAGGTTCAGGATTGTGAGGGCCTGCTAAGGCACTACTTTAAGAGTCAGACTGACAAATCTGTTTGTTCTCAGGTGAAAGTTTTGATAGGTTCACACGTCAATTTCTGCAGATGCACTGACCTGACCTCACATTGAGACTTAGGTGATTCTGGATTACTATCTCCTAAAGCATGGGTTCTCTTCTTGAGATGCTATTTGAAATGATCACAACAAGATTTCGGATGGAGTCTAATCAACTTCTCTACTGAAGACGCTATGAAAAGGTATGCTGTTAGAGCAAAGACAATGTTTGTTTGTTTTTTTTTTGTTTTTTTTGTTTGTTTTTTACCTCCACCAGGTAATTAGCAGCATCTAATATTGATTGATTGAATAATGAGTGAAGGGACTTTATCCTAGCCTCCCTTCCATAAAATCCTTACTTATTCAGTCTTCTGATTGTGCGGTCATGAACCTAAAGATTTAACAAGCTTATAGAAGCTTATAGGTCACTGAGCATTAAAAGGATCTGACCTTGGACTGAATTTGCAGAGGTGCGAACTCCTGGGAAGAATGGCAACTGTCTTGAAGGCTCTCCATTTTAGCTAAATTGCTTCAACTGCCCAATGAAAGTGATCTCATTCAGAGGGAAATGCAAATTAAACATCCATTCAATAGCTACACTATATGGACAAAGGTTTTGGGATGCCTCACCATTACACCAACAGGGACTTAATGATATTGCATTCAAATAAACAGATTTTAATATGGAATCGGTCCCCTCTGTGCAGCTATAACATCTTGCATTCTTCTTGAAAGGCATTCCACAAGATTTTGGAGTGTTTATGTGGGAATTTGTGCCCAATCATTCAGTAGAGCATTTATGAGGTCTGGCACTGATATTGGACGAGAGTCGCAATCAAAACTTGCAATCTCCATTTCAGTTCATCCCAAAGGTGTTCGATGGGTTGAGGTCAGGGCTCTGTGCTGGCCAGTCAAGTTCTTCCACTCCGAACTCATCCAACCATGTCTTTATGGACCTTGCTTTGTGCACTGGGGCACAGTTTTGCTGGAATAGGAAAAACTGTTTTTTTTTCCTATTCTTCTGTTGTCTACTGTTGCACACGTACATATTTTTGTACTTTTGTGTTGTCTTGTATGTAGCACCTTGGTCCTGGAGAAACGCTGTCTCGTTTCACTGTAAACTGTATTACATGTACATAGTTGAAATTACAATAAAAGCCACTTGAAAGGGCCTTCCACAAATTGTGTCCATGAAGGTAGAATTGTCCAAAATGGCTTGGTATGCTGAAGCGCTAAGATTGCCCTTTACTGGAAGTAAGGGACCTAGCCTAACCCTGAAAAACAGCCCCACACCATTATCACTCCAACAATCTTCACAGTTGGCACAATGCAGTCAGGCAGGTAACATTCTTCTGGCATCCACAAAACTCAGACTCTACCATCTGACTGCCCAACAGAGAAGTGTCACTCCATAGAACATGTTTCCACTGCTTCATAGTCCAGTTACAGAAGTTGTTTACACAACTTCATCTGACAATTGGCATTGGACTTGGTAATGTGAGGCTTGCATGCAGCAGCTCGGCCATGGAAACCCATTCCATGAAGCTCCTGCCACACACTTTTTGTGCTTACATTAATGCCAGTGGAAGTTTGGAACTCTTCAGCTATGGAATCAGCAGAAGGTTGGCGACCTTTACACACCATGGACTTTAGTAATCATTGACCATGCTCAGACTTTACATGGGCTTCTGTATCATGGGTGATCTGCTGTTGTTCCTCAATGCTTCCACTTGCCAATAACACAACTTACAGTTGACCGTGGACTATCCAGCAGGGATGAAATTTCACGAACCATCTTATTGCAAAGGTGACAGCCCATCACAGTACCACACTTGAAGTCACAGAGTTCTTCAGAACGACCCATGTGGCTTCACAAATGCTTGCAAATGGAGACTGCATGGCAAGGTGCTTGATTTCATACAACTGTGGCAATGGGTCTGATTGAAACACCTGAATTCAATAATTAAGAGGTGTGTCCAAATACTTTTGTCCATATAGTGTATGTCACACACAGCTAGCTAGCTATAGAAATGTTCTGGTTGACCAGACAATGTTCGCAAGCTCTCCTCATCAGTCATTCCTACACTGAGAATATGCACTGATCATGTGCCAAGTGAATGAGAGACTCAAACCTAATGTTTTTATTTTCTTTTATGATTAAGATGCATAATTCAATCATTAAAGCCAGTCTGCTTTAATGATTTAAGTGTGATTCCAGTATAAGCTGTGAGTTCAATTAGATAATCCTATGTGGCACATATATAATGACTTATGTACTCATAGAATTTATGTTTTTGCATTTATATATATAATGCATATGTCTCTTAATTTAGCTCACTGATAATTGAAGAGGTTGCATACATTTTATGATTCTGTTGTGCTGTCTTCTGTGTTGCCTTGGATGTTTGTTTTCGTTTGGTGGGTATAAACTTCTGTGTGTGAGCCTGTCAGACTCTCCTTTTCTCTAATGCTGTGTGTGAAATCCAGTTTCTCTCTTGTATGCAAAATGAACCATTTTAACCAGGATTTTGGGATTCCTTTGGTTATTGAGTCACTAAAATAATTTACAACAATTTCTGGTGACAAGGATGGGACAGGAGTTCAGTCCGAGCTCTACAACAACCTGGTATCGCCCGTTTCTGTTTGACCAGTCCAGACAATCTGGTGATCTGTTCCTGGGATTTTAAACGCTGAGTGTCAGCACAGGTGAGTAAGAACCGTTCCATCAAAAAACATGCTAGATGATAAACCAGTTAAAACAGCATAAAAGTGTGAGTGATAGAAGTTCGGACAAGGTTTCTCAGTACCAAATGATTTGTGGGTTGTTTTAGACAAAATGACAATGAGTATCCTAAGAGAGTTCTAAGAGTGTAGGCAGAAGTCCGCACTAGTTTCAGAACAAAATATGCCTTTTGCTGATATTTCCAGTTTTGAGAGAGAGCTTGGGCAAACATTGAATAAGCTTTGTGGGTCTAAAAGTCATGTAAAGAGCTTGATATTCCAGATAATTTGGCAAATTGGTCCAAATAGCAGTGGCATTCTTTGCTCATGATAAGCAGAGATAGTATGAATTTGCAGCTTTTGCAAAAATGTGCTAATCACAAGCACGCTGCAAGTTCAGCTCAGAAAGCTTGTGGGCATTTACAAAGATCCAACAATTCCCTTCAAGCCAAGTTAAAGATATTGGAAAGACAGCTAGATAAACAGACACCATCTCCTTCTAAAGTTAAAGTTAAAAAGCTGTAGCTATCACAGTGTGGTCATAAGCCTGATCATTGGGAAAGAAACTGATGTAAAAAGTCATCTGATCTAAGAGGGCGAGTGGTAAATTCAATCTGGCTTCCGGAGTCACTCAACCTGATTCAATAGGAGGAGCTATTTCACCAGAGCTGTTGCAACAGATCATTCAGAACATTTATAGTGCAATGTGCAACCTGCAGTTCCTCCTCTCCCTCCTCCTCTGACTTCTACTCATTCTTTTTTTAAATGTCACCTGTCAGACCTTGTTTACAGCCAATAACACAAGAGTGTGATAACAGGTTGTGTGACAATCACTGTGAATGACTATGAATGCAGCTTTTTAATAGATGCTGGCACCCAAGAAACAATAAATCGAAAACTCTTCTTCTTTATCTAACCAGAACTGATACTGTCATCTTTGGTGTTAGTGAGGCAGACTTTAACAATTAAAAAACTAAACCATTTATGCTTTGGTCCAAACTCAATTGATCTCTCCCTTATGGCTACAAATATCAATACCTCTCCTATTCTGGCTGATGTGATTTCACAAAGCAAATACTGTTAAACATCAATTAGCTGCTACTTCAAATCAATTTTTGATACAGTTAATAACAGCTGGACAGACATCCATTTTTCCTGTTGATGCTGCTGTCATGAGAACAATTAACTTGCCATCTATAGTCAAAGGACTCTGCTCACTCCTGGGCATGTGCAATTTCTGCCACCCCTGAACTGAGGATTATGCCCAAATAGTCCATTATACTATCTGTTAAAGGTATCTCCTCAAGAGGCAAACAGTGTTCACTTTTCTGAAACCGATGAAAATGAATTTACACAAATTAAAGCTGCTCTCTTATCTGCTCCTGCTTTTGTACAACAAGAATGGCCCAACAACCCTCCACCTGCACAAGCATGAGTGGTATATAACGGCATGCCTGATGCAAGATCATGGAGGCAGATTAAGCCCAGTTCATTATTATTCGGCCAAGTTGAATGTGAATGCTAATGGATTTGGTCTGTGTTTACGGGCTGTTCAGGCTGCTTATCTGGCTGACACTGCCTGCGCTGCTGTAGTATTGACAACATCTTTTTGGGTTTTGTCCTCATGTGTTCTTGTTGTCCTCAGCTTGTGAGATCACAGTGACTTCCCAAAGATGGGGCAATTGGCTTGATGATCTCACAGCGTCTAACATCACCCTGAAAAGGCCAAAGATCACAACCCTTCGTTGTTAACATTGATAGCTGCAATGTCTGATACCCCAGTCTAAGGTGTTTCAGGTGTTTGAGATTCCTCTGGATAACCCAGATTTGATTTTGTTTGATTTTTCAGCTCAAGTTTTGAACAGATGCAGATGTGCTGAGTTGGCGGTTTGCATGCAGTAATAGCTCAGGATCGTCTCCCTGACTATTATTCAGCTCAGGTTGCCAAAAATTGTGGCTTTGACTAATGTCTGCATCCTAGCCACTGGCTGAAGTTCTACAGTCTACAAAGACTCACGATACACCTTTGGCGTTGTGCAAGATGCAAGCCAAGGCTGTATCTGCCTTCTATCTCAGCCATTAAATGCACAGACTCTGATAAAGATAAGCCAGTGATACAGCAGATTTGGTCCTCCTTAATGGACATGTATGCCAGTGCTCCTGGCAGAGGTATAGTATGGTATGGTAAACTGGGATGTTTGGATGCTGTCGGCACCCACTCTCACACATTCACTCAGGTTTGTTGACGGTGGAGTGGCTGGCCGCTTTATGTCCCAGGGCGCCCTCATG
>JAQQZR010031817.1:0-20364 GCA_030068235.1 Notoglanidium macrostoma
TAAACTTTTTTCACGTCGTCATTATGGGGTGTTGTGTGTAGAATTCTGAGGGAAAAAATGAATTTAATCCATTTTGGTATAAGATTGTAACATAACAAAATGTGGAAAAAGTGCGCTGTGAATACTTTCCAGATGCACTGTATAATTGTGTGCTTACAGCTTTGTGGCGCCAGTTTGGGGAAGGAACGCATGGTGTGATGGTAAGGTGTTCACAAACTTTTATCCATATAATGTATATTGATCTACTTATTCTAATAGTAACTCATTCACAGGGACTAGTGTGCAGACACTCATATAATTTAAGATTAACAATAATCAGATTTTTAAAGTGATGATATTTAAAAACTAACAAAACGATCTACAAATATTGCTTCGATGACACTCATCTTGCATTGTGAAATATTTGTAATAGTCAGCAAGGCTGCTCTTTTAAGATTTCCTTCCACCTTGGGGAAAGCCTTCAGAACAGAGGACTTGTGGCTCATGCTTTCTGTTGGTTTGACACATATTAGAATACACGTTTCCCAAAAACAGTTTATGTATTTATAAACAGGGTTGTTATATCTTGGTGGAACCAAATGACAGCACAAGGATAGGAATACCTCACATAAAACTAGCATTAAGGGGAAGCATGATGGCACAGTAGCTAGCAGTGTCACAGTCAAGACCACCAAAGCCGGGACCAAATCATGACCAAGACCAGACTGTACTGAGAGCCAAGACCAAGTCTTTTAGGGGTTGAGACTAATTCAAGTCCAAGACCAAGTCAAGGTCAAGACCAGACCAGTGCAAATCCTACTCTGCATGACAAAAAAAAATGTGGCACATGCAATCCATAGGCACTTCTCAAATTGATCAAAAAGATCCACATTCCCATAAAAACACACACATACAAACAAACAATAAGAGTTGAACTTAAGCATCTTAATTCAACACTTGCTATTGGTTAAATTTGAAGCGGGAAGTTTTACATTCAATCATAGTAATGATGTTAACAAATAAATTAGACAATGCACAGGCAAATTTGTGATATCCCAGCAGCTGTGGTCTTGACTCGCCTTGAAATTAAATCATGTATTCAAACAAAACAATATAAAATGTGTCATTATTTGATATAACACAGAGACTTACTTCAGTAAAAGCCTTTCCGCCCAACCAACCATTTTCTCTTGCCCGGCCCACTCACTTAACCCTAATACTCGGCCAGCTACTCATGCAAAGACCCTGTGCCTGGGGCCTGCTTCAATCATTGCTCAGCCCGAGTAAAAGTGAAGGAAAAACTGTTAAAAAAAAATATAAGGCCTTGTTTACTAATGTGAATGCTGTCAGCTCATAGCATGTTAGCCACAAGCCTAACACTATACTGACTTGAACTCTTCTTGATTTACTGAATTTAAATAAAAAGGATAACAGTTAAATACTTGAATCAAATAAAACATGTTTGAAAATGTTCTTGAATGTAACCCTCTGTTGCTTCAATGGGAAAATTAATTATTAAAAATGCCAATAAAAAAATGAGTGGACCTATCAATAAGCTGTATATAAGCACACGACAGATGAGTTAAATTTGGTTTGGTGTCAATATCCTGAAACTTGTGGGAGGAAAAATGTTTCCAAAACCAGAATACTAAAAATAAAATATAAAGCAAAATAAATAATAATAATAATAATAATAATAATACTTAAGAAGAACAACATGTTCTTAAGTATATCTTAAGTAATAAGTATTAATATTAATATTTATAATATAATTTATAATATATAATATAATTTATTAATAATTATAATTAATAAAAAATGTTAATAGTAATAAGTATAAAGTGTCTCTGTGACACTGAAGACTTTCCATAGAAACAACACTCAGTTTTTGCTAAAACTGCACTATCTATTCATTAGACACTGACACATATAATATTAAAAATATAGTATTGTATATTATATTTTTATATCATTCTGAACTTTGTAATATTTTAATAGTAGAGTGTGTTGTCTACCTATGCGTGCCAAAATGTCAGTGGATCATTGCTGTTAGAGAATTACTGCCCTGTGCTTTGTTAAATGATATTTCAGGCGGTAGGAAATTCAAACCTGTCTTTTGCAGGATGTTTTAGCATCCTACAAAAGCAAGTTTAGCAAGTGTTAGCATTCACGAAATTGCAAAGGTTATGTTATACAATGGCTAACTGATACTGCGGGTGCAATCACGTGCAATTTTCTTGAGGAAATGCATCTCTATTTTTCTTTTTCATTTTTCCCTAAAATTTGTTTTTTGAATTTTATTGGTTAATATATAACATTATATGAGGAAAAAGATTTGAGATGATTGAGCTTGTTTTCATTTTTTACATCACAAAACCTGCATTTTCATCAAGCATGTATAGACTTTTTCCAGGGAGTGTCTTCTTGTGTCAATAATCAACAAGAAAAAATATGACAGATAATATCACATAGAGCATTTTATCTAGCACAAAAATCATAATGTAGCCTTAAACAGGGGAATCTGTAAGAATTTATTATATTTGATTATTATTGATTATTTTGAAACAAAATGATTATATTACTTAAATTTAATTTAAATGGCCAGTGTTCTCTACCTCAACACATTACTGTAATTAAAATGCTAGTAACAGCTCTCAACTTTCAAACTAAGCGAAACATTGAAGTTAAACTGCAAGCATTGAAAGTTTACAACGTCAGTGAAATTGATTTAAAGCACTGGAGAAAGATAGCCACACACACACATACAGAGGGAGAGCGGGAGAGAGAGGGAGGGAGGGAGAGCGGGAGAGAGAGGGAGGGAGGGAGAGCGGGAGAGAGAGGGAGGGAGGGAGGCTGGTTTCGAGAACCTTCCAAAACAGTACTGTTGCGTGACAGAGAGGCATGTAGGGAAACACAAAGACATTGTGTGCACTCCTCAGACTCCCTCTCTCTGTTTAACCCCACAAAACATTCCCTTACACATTCCACAGCCACCACACATGCACAGCACTGAAAATGAGCTCATGTGTGGCAAGTTAAAAAAGCATAGCTTTTGTCAGTGATAGTGCTAGTACAATATCGATCATTCTAAATAGTGTTTTAGATCAGTTTTCCTCAGACTTTCAGAACTGGATTCTGAAATGCAAGGATGATTTCCTTTGGAACTAATGGAGTCTTTCTGTGTGCTCATTTCCTTACCAAGTACTGCTAGCAAAGCTGAGACCTCACAACCATGACCCCATGTGGGAAGCCCTAAAGAAAAATCATGCTTATCCTATTTCCCCTTCTCATTTTGCTGAGGAATTGAGGGGGTGGATTCAAAGATGCAAAAATAAAGTACCATAATAATTGCTTTCTTGTTAATAAGTACAATTTTGTTATTGCTGAATGTGAGACCACATGATGAAGAAAAGTGTATTCAGCCACAATAGGAACCCATTCTCTTCTGGGTGACTATGGTATAAATCATTACAGTATGCAGGTGTTGTAGTAAAGTCAAATAGTACTAAGTGTGTTGAAAGGATGATTATGAGCAAATTGTGTATAAGAGTCATTTTGATATTTATAGCAGTGAATATTTTCCAAGATGGCTCCAATCAGGCCAGCTGTCATGACAACTGCTCTAACTTTGTTGGGTTTTTTTTCTTTCTCTTACTTTAGCCTCTTTTTCTTTTCACCATGGCTACCAGATATGACAGAAATATTCTTATTGCTATTAGGTTACAATCCAGTCACCTATCTGTTTTTAACACTGGCCAAGCAAAATCTGAAGAAGGAACAAAGATGGTGGCCCTGAAGGAAACGAGTCAGCATCAGGAACAGGCTGAGGGCTCACACACCATGGTCCACTGTCTAGCATTCTGCTTTGCCTGGGTTCAGTCTCTGGCCTAAGGGCCAGGGTTAAGTTCCAGAGGGACATTGGAGACTGAAACCTCCTCTTCTTTACCAAAACATGACTGAACCCAGCAGGATCAGACTGCGCCATCCAGCCAGCCAAGTTCTTCTTGGATGTACTTGAACAGGACAAAGAAGTCGGGGAAGTTACGGGGAGGTGGAGTGTGTATGAGAGTGTGACAGCAGCTGGTAGCACTGTCACTGTTGGGGCACATGATCCTGCCCACCACTACAGGGACTATAAAACACTATCTTCCAGAATTGTGAGACAAGCTGAACAGTTTTTATACTCACTCACCCAAGGCAGCAGCTAATGGCATTAGCAGTGCTAACAATGCTAGCAGTGCTAATGGCAGCATCCATACAGTGTGTCAGAGCAGGAAACGCTTTTATTCTCTTGGAGCACAATGTGAGGAAGGCTTTCAGGAGGGTGAACACCAGGAAGTCAGCAGGACCACACTGAGCTCCTTGACCTGCAGTCTATCTACAGCAAATGGTGCTGGACCAAGGCCAGCAAGTCATCCAAGCAATGGGTTCTTCTCTCTGTTGTGGTTCAAGAAGGGCTTCCGCTTTCTGAAACCCAACACAGAAAGAATTAGGAGACACTTCTTCCTACAGGCCGTTCCGGCCCTCAACCAGGACAACACCTAGAACCAGACCTTGTACTTGTTTGCACAACATCCATAACCTCTACATTACTGTTAACATACCTGTATTACCGCCATAATTTATATATTTATTATACAGCTAGCAATTTCACAGCAACTACCTCAGCCAAATATAGCAAAGCATTGCATTGCCCATAAAACTGCAAATACAGTATATATACTTCATTTCAATTATATCCATACTGTTGCTGCCATTTATCTTTTATATCCTTTAGATTATATTTTTATATTTTTCCTTTTTTTACTTGTGTACAAGTAAGTTCTGGTTATGCACATTCTATTTTTATTTTTTTATTTTTTTTTATATTCTTAGGTACGAATATGCAGTTGGGAAGACCTAGCACAATTGCAACTCATTTGTTTTCTCACTGATTTGCTTCACACTTTCAGGAAATAATGTCACTATTCCCAATAAGCTGGTGCAGCACCTTGAAAGACAAAATTTTATTTTACTGTACTTACCGTTCATAGGGTGAATGGTCATCCTGTCAGGTAATATCGCAACTCTTCTATGACCTATTTGATGGCTAGGGCTTCTCTCTCGATGGCCACATAGCAGCCCAAAGACTGAATGCTCATCGCAAATCTTGGGCCAGTCGGTCTTCAGCGCTTGGAAGGTGTACTCAGCAGCCGAGGTCCAGCACATGGTTTCTGGCTCGCCCTTCCTGGTTAGATCTGTGAGGAGGGAAGCTAGAGAGGCAAAGTCAGAAACAAAGCATCCCGCCAGCCCCAGGAAGGCACGTACCTTTGGGGCCGGTGGGGCCGCATGATGTCCATAAGGCACTGGAATGTTGTGGGAGCTCCGTGCAGCCCAAAGGGGAAAACCCGGTACTCCCAGTGTTTTCTGCTGGCCTTGCTGAAGACTGTCTTTGGCTGGGAGCTGGGAATAAGAGAGACTTGCCAGTAGCCCTTGGTCAGGTTGAGTGTTTATATAAACTGGGCTCTCCCCAGCCACTCCATCAGCTCATCCACTTGTGGCATTGCGTAGTCGTCAAACTCGGAGACCTCGTTGAGTTTGTGGAAGTTGTTACACAGGCTGAGGCTCCTGTCGGGCTTGGGCAACATGGGGATGGGGCTAGATCAGGGGCTGGAGAACTCCTCGATGATCCAATCATTCAGCATTTGTTGGACTTCTGCCTCAATAGTTTGACACTGGGCTTCTGGCACTCGGTAGGGCCGCTGCCTGATGATCACCCCAGGAGGGGTCCATATGTGATGTATCACATTGGTCTGCTCAGGCTCCATGGAGAACACATCCTTATACTTATACACATCCTCGTGCACAGCACAGGCTGCAAGCCACGGCTTCTGCAGCGATATCCTCTCCGGCTCCATTGGCATGGAAATGTTTTGCCACTCGCTGACTGTAGTTTGTGCTGCAGGTCGAAGTGAGGGCCAGAAGGGCAGAGCAGGTGGCCGAGGAGGAGGAGGCCTCAGCTCAGCTTCAGAAGGCCACTGCCGAGAGCGATTCATCTCCAGCATTGACAGGGCTGTCTCGATGGCATCCACTAACTTGCAGGTGGAGGTGGGGTGGGCCACACCGATGGCCTTTTGCTCATCACCCAGGAGGCCTCACAAGAAACAGTGGACTGTGATCTGCTGGACGATCTCTTTGGCGGTCAGCGCTTCCGGCTGCAGCCGGCATTGAGTCAGCCAAAGAAGGTCATCCACTTGGATGCAGGGCTCTTGGTCTTGGCAATACGTCCAGCGGTGGAAGGCTGCGGCAGCTCGACTCACAGAGAGGCTGCAGCACCCCAGTTGTCAGTGTAGCATAGTCAGTGGCTTCAGGGGATAGCACATGATGAGCACACTGTGCCTCAGCTGTGAAGTGTGAACCAATTCCTGGTTTATTCGGCTCTGCTCCAAGCTAGACTCGAGGAGGTGCCCACCATGAGGTCAATGTTGAGGGCTGTTGCCATGGAGGTCTCAGTTGTTGAGGGTTCTTCTAGGAACTTCATCTTATGGAATGGTTCTTATGTTCTTTGAGTACACAAATGGATATTTCAGTAACCTCATCATATTTTACATATGATTTGAAGTACCTCAATTATATTTTTTAGTTCTAATTGGATATTCAAGGCACTTTGTTTTTACTGTGTACAACTTTTAGTAAGTGACTAAGACTAAATAAAATACATTTAAAATTGTTGTCAAAATGAACACAATCAGAGGCACAGATTTATATATCTGCCAGTGGGTTCCATAAATAATACATTTCTGCCATACCTGTAGCCTACATGAATTTGTTACAATAAATTTAAGTGACTTGAAACACTATAAATTCAGTCGAATGCACACATATCAGCTCTACAAGATAGGAAAGAAAAACAATACCACTATGTTCCTATACAAAGCTGCTGGCAAACCTGAAACTTAATAGGACACAACACAACATAACCTAATAATAACATGAGCTAGGCTATATCCAAATTGTGCACGAGCCATAACACTGAAACATGTAACGTCTAAAAACTCATTCCAAACTGTAACAATTGGCTAAATTCCAATCCTATCTAATGCTATTCACTAAAATGCATGCAAACACACTAAAATGCAATCAAGTAACCATAAACACTTGACCATTCACATGAAGCTACTATTATGAACTATTCTAATATTATAAATATAGACTAATCAGTACTTGTATGACACACGCAGAGATCACGAAAAAACAGGCAGAATAAAATATGTAAATCCATGGCCTTTTAGGGCTTCTGTAGGAAAGGAAACTGACACGTCATAATGACCAATTTTTCGTGATATGACGTGATTGTGCTGAGTGGGCGGAGCTTAAAGTTGCTAAACGTCCGATTCCAAATGGCCAAAAAACAGTAAGACCTACATTTCCCATCATTCCTTGGGTTCCTCTGCTTCCTGCTATTGGCTGCACTCCGGTCAGTGGGCGGGGCTCTGAGCGTGTTTGGGAGCACATATCGCCACATGCATAGCTCACTCACAGCTGGTTGAATTGTGGGCTGGGAAGACAAACGAGAACATGGATTTATTGCTGACTGTTCATTTGCAGTGTGGAGTTTCTAAACTTCTTTTGCCTCTTCCAGTGCATGGATATACTGTTCGGCAGGATGATAACTGAGTTTGTGTTACATTTAAAAAAGAAGAAGAAGAAGAAGAAGAAGAAGAAAACCTAGTAATGCTGAAGCTGGAGTTAAAGTGTATTTTTGATCTCATGTCTAGGCTGTGTAGGCGCAGTGATTATACACACAGTAAAGAAAAACTAGCAGTTCAAACAAACTGACCCAAGTCATGAAATCAGTGTTCAGAGTGTAAACCTGTAAGCAGCTTCACACTGGACAGGAGAGAGCAGTGTGTACCAGGTATGAGCTTGTTTTTAATCATCCATCCCTCCTGTAAACATTTACATCAGCCTGAGGCTAAAGCAAAAAAAAAAAATAATAATAATACAAAATAAATAAAGATTACTAAACTATGCCATTGTTTTTCCACTGGTTTACTTTTAAAGCCTTATAGGCCAGGTTCCCCATCCTGTCCAACACATGTAGTCTTAATGAGCTGATGAGTTGCATCAGGTGTTTAAAAGCAGAGAAACACTGAAATGTATAGGACAGGGGGTTCTACAGGGAACCTTTGTCTCAAAGCAGAACCCATAGACCCTTACAACAAAGTGTTTTCATATCATACATGGTTCCAAGCAGAGCTTTATAAGAACTTTTACTAATTATCTAAAGACCCTTTATAGAAAGCTATTTCAGGTGCATTACTGGAGCTCAGGGTCACTGTGTTGAACCCCCGGACCTGATCCGACCAGTCAGCTCATTATCAGGCCTGTTTCTGAGCTGCAGCAGCTGTACAGTGAAGCAGAAAGCAGGATTATTGGCATAATCTCGACTGTTTCACAATAGTGAAAGCACAGGTACGGTTATGTACGTTTTTAATCAATGTACTGGTACAATTAGGCACATTGAAGTTGTTTTTTGCCCCTGTTATAGATAAAGCACTGCTTAGACTGCAGCCTGTGTTTTAAGGAACTGGTCATTTTATATGCACCTGCATCTGCATGTAGTTATGTGGCGCAGAAGCAAAGTACCTTATGGTTGTGTTTTTGTCTTTCTTAAATATAGATTTAACTTAACATAAGTACATGCACAAACACATTCAAAGCCCATGCAAGAACATCCGTGACATTTGGCCGACTGGGCATGGCCATGCCTCCACACAACTGTGCCATCTGCAAGACAGCCTAACTGACCACATGTTCCTAACATTCATTTTTTTTTATTTTAAAGCAGTCGTTACCATTTTGAGATGTGGCTGGAAATGTTTTCCTATTTCTGAGTATTAAAGTTAGAGTTAAAGTATGAAGTTGAATATAAACATTGATCTTACTACCAACGCCAAATGATCATTTAAATTAAAGACTACATATTGTTAGTAACGATCATTTAATAGACAAGTGATAGAGTGTAATGATGTCTGAATTATTTTGGAAATATGTTGTGTATCAGCATTCTTTGATTAGTGATCATAATGATGGCAACTGTATTTCATTTGTTAAATGATGACCGGGGAACAGAGGAGATCTATAACATGCAACTCCACGCACACTTTAGTGACTCATTTCAGTTGTACCATATTGGTGATGCAGGGTTTCTCAAGACGAATGCCATGCTTAAGTTGTACTATGCTGTATTTCCTTTAGAGTAGCTACAAGTCTTTCTTTGGGTTAATTGGCTTTGTTTCTTAGCAGCTAAACTGGAGTTAAAATTTGTTTTTGTGCAAGATTTGTTGAGATTCTGCCTGAGATGTAATGCTAGAAGATTTCAGTACATCCCATCCCATTTGGCAGGGGTTCTTCAAGTGCATCTCACCCATGCAACCTGCATATGCTATTGTGGACTTTTTGCTCTATAAGACAGGGTAAATGTGTTGGCAGTTGCTTCTCCGGTGGTTTGTCCATCCCACCTAGGAGCCAAAATCACTTTGTCTATTAATACCTGCACGTAATGTCATAGAACAGAACACACACCATCTTTTGTATCATCCCATTCAGACCAGTTATTTTCTGGTCAATCCATCTCTTCTGTAATCCTTTTATCTGACCTTCTAGCTGAATGTTCATTAATCAGCTCCAGTCAGCAATATGGTAAATCCTGCAGAAATCTGCTGTCATATTTAGGCTTGTTCTGTCACTTGTTTGCTAAAGGAATCGGATTGGGCTGGGAGTTACTTTCATCGCTTGATTTTAACTATTGGTTAAAGCTGTTTTCCATTAGGGCAGAATGTCTTAATCCTCAAAGTTTATAGAAGCTCAGCAGTGTGTGTTTGGTGACACAATATGGTGTCGTGTCTTTGCGTAATCAGTATATACTCGGGTGATTTATGTATTTAATTTACCTAGATGTACTGTACAAAATGAATTATTTACTAACATGTACATTGAAGGCTTGCTAGATAAAATGAGCAGATGTTGATGCAGCTGTACATAGACGGGGCCTTTAGGGGTTCAGTTTTTGGCTCTTTGCTGCCAGCTGGCGGTCAGATGCTCTTTGCTGCTGCTTTTGATCTTAAACAAAGAAAGAACATGTTGCTCTTAGCTACAAACAGCATTTCAGAGCTGTTTGTATGACTGGTAAGTATGCTGTGGGAACAGCTGTGATTTGCAATACTGCGCACCAAATACTTAATCAGGAGCACTAAAACAGATTTCCTGTGGTTCCCTGACTTGAGCGATTCCACTTGTACCTAGAACTGCTTGATTTACAATCAAGTGCAGAAGTGCAAGAATTTGCACCTCGATGGTTTCTTTATAAGATGCATCTAACGTATGCATGTAAGGGCAAGGAGGGAATATTGCGAGTCAAATAAAAACCGTATTTTTTGTTTTGCGTTGTTTATTGCAAATAGGTGTTACAAATGTGCATAATTTTCTACATGGTCTTCATGCTAAGTCTTTATTCAGTGCAAGTGTTCTCACACTTAGTGTTTGGCTTCCTCAAGAACAAACATTTGATTCAATTCTAAGCTATGTCTCACTTGTCAGGGCTTCTTTCTTTCTGTTTTCATCCCACATCATAAAGATATGCTCGAAGGTGAATTGGTCACACTAAATTGCCACTATGTGTGAATGAGTGTCAAGATAAAGCAGTTACTGGACATGAATGAATGACCGTTTTTGTTTCTGCAACTAATATCGGTCTTTTAATATAATAGAAAATGGAAAGCTGTTGGAGTTCACAACCTCACTTAAAACACTTATTATAGTCAGCATATTTCCTCCTTTTACAGTCCCATACTTACTAAGTATTAACCCAGTAAATTATAGTATATTATTGGGTTATTATCACAGTTAATAAGTAGGTAGGTAATTACTGGGAGCCTATATCTTAAATACTAAGAACAATCTCTAGTACTTCAGCTGTACTTTCTTTGTATTTACCCATGCATTATCTGTGCTATTTGCCCAATAATTTACTATAATTTAAGAGGTAAAAAATGGTAACCCTACCTTTTAGCCCCAGCAAAATGAGGGTTAGGGTTTTGTTGCGGCCATATGCCCCACCGGGGGTGAAGAGGATTGGTGAGTGAGGGGAGACTATATTATATTATAACTTACCATATTTATCAGGTAAGTGTTTAGTAATTAGGGTAAAAAGGAACGGTTACTGCATATCACTGTGATTACCTGTCCATTACACTGGCTATTTTTATTTTCTGACATTTCACACCACCTTTATTTATTTATTTTAAACTCTATATAATCTTGGTCAATTTTACCTTTGTTACGATTTTTATAACTAACTATTGTTATATTGTTAAACCTTCTTAACTGCAGCTGGAATTCAGACCATTTTGGTGTGATGGTCCTTCAGTGTTAATGTCTTTAAAATAAATAAAAAAAACAGGTGGTGTCAACATGAGGAATGTAGATATGATTGCTCTGTTGTCCTTTACGTCAAAGTCCAGCTTCAACCTATCTTCATGCTTATTCACTCTGCTTTTCTTCTATTTTTTTTATACTGTACAGTCTGTGTTCCCTACGAAGTCTGACTGACTATGTAAATGAATACACCATCACAGTATTCTGGTAGTACTATAGTAACAAATACCAAAAAGTTTAATGACTCGTGACATCTTGCAGTTGACTTGTGAGATTTCATTTCATGATTAAATGACTTGTGGTCACCTGTGAAATAAAAACATCAGGGTTAATTAGAGGGAGGCTGATCTTGTAGATATTAGTGAGACTTCGCAGTTCTAAACAATCTATTTTTTTCCTTGGTGTTGTTTTGACGCTTCTAGGTCTTTGCTAAACATTGTGGTCTGTTTTGGTGCTGCAGCTGAGCTTCTGTATCAGCAACAATCTGTTATTATTTGCTGCCATCTGCTGGCACATTCTGACTTTGCACATGTCTCATGCCAACCTTTATTCTGAGGCCTTGGACTGCCTGCTTGTGTATACAAGACCTGTATAAACGTTCAGTCATTTTTACAGATATTATGCACATGATCAATGTTGGGTAGATATTACAGATGATCAAATATAAAATGTAAGACCAATCTGATGCTGTATATGCATTCCCCTGGCTTAGCTGTACTGTACTGTTGGCTCACACACGCACCCTTGGCTCACTCCCGCATCTCTGAGCCCACCTCTCTCACCGACCTGAGAGTAGAACCTCAGTTAACTTGTGTCTTCTTGCTTTTTGACTAAGACCTAAATTGGCACATTAAGTCTCAGTTGTAGTGCATATTAAGAACATGTGTTATGTGCGATGTGAATGTGTCTGTTGTCTGATGAGGAAAACTCGGTCCATATCACCAACGGCTTCATTATTAAGGTATCAAATATGCTGTTTTACCACAGATGGAATTGCTGTTTTATATCATGCAAATAATATATAAATATAGAAGAACTACAACTCTTCTTTACAACCTGTCAGCCAGATATAGTGGCTGATGTGAACAAAATCTAAATCTGTCAGTCTGCTATACATGTGCATTTGTTAGGCAGATTTTGTGTCTAAGCAGCTGCTGTATCTGCCCATGCTTGCCAGCTGTATTTGGAGTCTGATGCCAGCATCTGTTAATGTTTTATAAAACCACCAATACACCATGGATTTGTAGTTTAATTGTCTTTGTCATGCTGTATAGACTCGTAAAGTCACTTCATCTTTGGCACCATGCTCCACTGAAGAAATGCTCAGCTGTACTGAGGACTGTCACGAGGTAGATTATGTAAAAAAAAAGAAACTTAAAAAGTAAGCTTACTTATGATCATTTAGACATAAATGACTTTTATCTATGTAGCCTTTTAAAAAATTATCAACTGTCATAAGAATAAGAATAAGAATTACACTTCAGCCCAGGAGAGAGGATATACATTGGGTTCCTCTTGTACATATCCTGAAGATTATCGATGCCCCACTTACATCAACTTACAGGCAGTATAAACTTCCATCCGATGTGGAAAAGCAAATCCGTGCATTGTTCAAACTCTTCAAGTAGACCCTTTCATTAAGGTTTTGGTATTCCTGATATTATAGTGTGTGTAAATGGTAGAACTGAACTTGGTAGAATAAAGGTAAATTGAATATTTAGACATAAAGTACATACATGTATATTAGTTTTGTGATTGTATTCGAAGTGTGCGACTGTATTTTACATTTCCTTCTGTAGTAAATCATGCCATATTTGATACCTTAGTAAATATAGTTTGGTTTATGATACCAACTTCATAACGTGTGCATTTGCTGACTAAAACCTGACATGTTTAAATGTGGAGATACAAAAAATGCTCCAAAAGCATAAAATGAAAAATCTTTTTTACAGATTTCAACAAGCTATCGAATGATGAATATGCCTTGTGCCTAAGAACAATTCCTGGAAACTTCATGCATTTTGCTTAAAGAGTTTAAAGGTTATGGATTATGGAATTTCAGTTATTTTTGTACAGCACCAGTTTCTACATTACAATCCGAGCTACGCCCCAACCATTCAAGCCCCTATATCTCAAAAACTAGATGCAAGGCTGAAATTTGGCATACTGTTTATTGGGACTAAAGGCATTAATTTGTTTTGGAAAGATGAAGCAAATCTGAGATAGTCAGTCTGGAACATTTTCTGAAATTTGGTGATGTAAGGCAAATTTACCCAAATGTATAAAAATGTTAGGCTTTTTTGAGAAACAGGATGGAAATGTTTGCAGGCCATATTTCAGGAGCAAAGACAGCAGGCTTCAATAACCTTTTCTCAGATTAAAAAAAAGAAAAAGTATATATTTTTAAACAAATTAAATAATGTATTTTTAATGCATTATTTAATTTGTTTAATTTGAACCTATTTAGGTAATTTTTTATACATCTGACGCTGGTCATTATTTGACACATCATTAATTTTTAGACACTCCATGAAAACTGCAGCCAAACTGCAGCATGAGGTTAACTGCAGTTTTCATGGAATGGTCCTTTTTCAAAACATTCATACATCTAGTGGGAAGAGAGAGTGTTTCTTGTGATATATTCTGGCCCATATTCAGGCCATATTGCGTTTTTCATGTCTTCTGAATATTTTTAAAGATTTATTCAGGTTTGTTCAGAGTCTGTGACTAGAGCTCAAAAGTTGTACATATTTTGCAGGAAAGGTTATATATATAGTCAGAGACTGGGTACATGGCTACTGTTGATTTTCTGTGAGTCCCATTCAGATTGTTCAAATAACCCAAGTGTAGTTCATGCCTCCGAAGTTGCCAGATATTTCTTGCATAGAAGCATCTGAGACGGAGTTTTTCAGTAGTATCTCCAGAGTCTTTAAACAAAAACACTTGCCTTTTAAGCCTGAAGTAAATCAGTAATCAAAAATTCTGACCCAAGCAGCAGACAGCATTTTTTTCTTTTTCCTTTAAAACTTAACATGATGTAAACCATAAAAGCAAACCGTAAAAGGTCCTTGATGTGGAAAATACTCTGTCAAGTCAAGTGGCTTTTATTGTCATTTCAACCATATACAAATGTTACAGTAAAGCGTGTGTGAGGGGTGTGTGGGGTCGTCCACAATGCTGCTGGCTTTGCGGATGCAGCATGTGTGGTGAATGTCTGTGATGGAGGGAAGAGAGACTCCAATGATCTTCTCAGCTGTTATCACTATCCGCTGTGGGGTCTTGTGGTCTGATACGGTGCAGTTTCCATGCCAGACAGTGATGCAGCTGCTGAGAATGCACTCAAAAGTCCCTCTGTAGAAGGTGGTGAGGATGGGTGGTGGGAGATGGGCTTTCCTCAGCCTTTGCAGGAAGTAGAGACGCTGCTGGGCTTTCCTGGCTATGGAGATGGTGTTGAGGGACCATGAGAGGCTCTCTGCCAGGTGAACACCAAGGAATTTGGTGCTCTTAACGATCTACTCAGAGGACGCTTCGATGTTCAATGGAGTGGACACTCCATGCCCTTCTGAAGTCAGCAATCATCTCTTTGGTTTTGTTCACATTCAGAGACAGGTTGTTGACTTTGCACCAGTCCGTTGGCTCCAGGATTCAGGTGCAGAGAGAGGTGCTCAGGCCCAGCAGGCTCAGCTTCCCAATCATGTGCTGAGGAATGATTGTGTAGAATGCTGAACTGAAGTCTATGAACAGCATTTGTACATTGTCTGTTTCTTTTTTTGACTTCAGTGTGGTCTGACTGTGACTGTGGGCAAAACTCATTACAAAAATATGAATAATTCAGGTTGGCTTTTCATTTCCATAAAGTTGAGATCTCCTTTAACCGTCTTCTCACCCCTTTTGTGTCCCACAGTCTCCTGTACAGGATTTTACCGGTCTTCATAGAAAATGAATAGGTGGTGGGCCGAAAGGCATCTCAGCCCATCAGTGTGAAAGTATTGTAAAGACCTGCTGTTTCTCTTATGTTCTTTGGTTTAGCAGTGTGTACATGGCACGTCTTTTCTCCCGTGGACTTTTTTTACCATGCTGTGAGGTTGTTCTGTCAGCTCTTCACCAAATACAGTTAGATTGATAAGTATTTTGACAGTGACACAATTTTCATAATGTTTCCCCGGTACACCACCACAATGGATTTGAAATTATTTCACCTTTAAGTCAAAGCGATTAACAAAAATATTGCATTAACCACTGAGGAATTACAGCCATTTTTAAATATTCCTTCCATTTCACAGGCTCAAAAGTAATTGGACAAGCTAACATGAATATAAACATCATTTTTAATACTTGGATGCAAGTCCTTTGCAATCAATGACTGCCTGAAGTCTTTTGAACGTCAGTGAACAACAGTGAACATCAAATGCTGAGCTTCTTCCCTTAAGATGCTTGGCCAGGCATGCTCAATTAGGTTGGCTGACTCGGCAATTCAAGAACATCCCATTTCATTGTATTAAGAAGCTCTTGGGTTGCTTTTGCGGTATGTTTTGGGTCATGATCCACCTGTACTGTGATGTACCGTCCTGTCGGTTTTGCAGCATTTGACTGAACCAGAGCAGGAAGTATAGCTCTATAAACTTCAGAATTCATCAGCAGTCACATCATCAATAAACACCAGTGACCCAGTTCCACTGGCAGCCCATGTCCACAATGTTTGACAGATTATGTGGTATACTTTGGATCATGGGCCCTTCCTTTCTTTCTCCATTCTCTTCTCTTCCCTTCATTCTGATACAAGTTAATCTTGGTTTCATCTGTCCAAAGAATCTTGTTCCAGAACTGTACAGTCTTTCTAGCAAAGTTTACTGTGTCCTTTCTGTCCTTGTTTTTTTTTTTTACAAGTGGTTTTTATCTGCAGGTAAACCCTCAGTATTTACATTCAAGCTGTGTCTTGATTGTAGACTTTGTCAGTGATACTCCTACCTCCTCGAGAGTGTTCTTGACTTGGCTACATGTTGTAAAAGGGTTTCTCTCCACCAAGGAAAGAATTCTGCCATCCTCCACTTCAGCTATTTTTCGTGGTCTCCCAGGCCTTTTGGTGCTGCTGAGCTCACCAGTGCTTTCCTTCTTTTGAAGAATGCACCAAATATTAAATATTTCACCCCCTGAAATATTTAATACTATCTGGGTCAAAAACATCTGATCTGTGAAGCCATGCTCATTCAGTATCTTCAGAAATTTTAGTCAGAGCCTCATGAACACTGGTGGAGATAAAAAAAAAAAAAAAAGCCTTATCCGTAAACTGACACTTCACTAATATTTTCAACATTGACCGCTCCCCCTGCACAGCTGTGACACAAGTGTTTATCTCATTCTTGCCGTATGTAGCAATATCTCTGGCCATGTGTCATGACAAAACACTGAAAATGACTTGATGTCTGATTCATTTGAATGCTGTGTAGCGTTTGACATCACGTTTCCAAACCTGTTCTCCAATTTTTTAACAGTAATGCCACCTGTTTTTTCAAATGCAGCCTGCATATCTCTTCTGAATGTGGCCTGACTTGGGGGCCTTTCAGTTTAACATTTTGGTAGGTTAAGGCTGTATGGCTACTTGCAGCCCTCCCATTCCTGCTTGTTGACTACCCTTCCTGCTTTCAGCCTGAGAATCTGTGTTGTAAGATTTCCTGCAACCCTTTAACTGTTACCACAGAGCTCACAATTGCAGCAGCTGCCTGTGGAAGTATAAGAGATTTTTTGAAGTATAAGGCTCAGCTTTGAGACCTCTGAAACAAAGTCATGTAAGCAGTGACAGAAGGCAACAAAAGACAGGCTTTCCATTTGCTGAACAATGTATTAGGCCCTTCCCTTTATACCCATGTTTTTGGATGTGGCTGTAAGGTACACTGTCTGATGATGCACAACAGTGTACTGTGCCTGACCTGTTGAATAGTTTGAATGGTGAAAAACAGAGTGCTTGATAAATGTGTGGCAACCAGCGTTGAGTTTTGTTTTCATACTGTGCAACCTAACTCTGCCTCTTTAGCCATCAGCTCCTGCTTGCTTTTGGGACAGAAATGCGAAGTTTTTCACGTTAGTTGCAGAAGGTCGTTCTTTCTCAATTCTTGGCACTGATCTTTGGGTGCTTTGCGTGGCCAATACCAGCCGATGGGGTAGACAGTGGAAAGACAGAGCATGTTCACCTATATCACTTCTGAAAAGTGCCCCAGTCCTCCTGTTGCACCAATGTTCACACTCGCACCATCTGCTTTGAAAGCACTCATTTTGTGTACCCACCATTTTGGGTGGGTTGGGTCAGCATTCCGAAGCAGTGATTTAATAAGTTTTGGAATCCCTTCTGCATGACCATAATCGAACTTCGCTAACCCTGTTAGACGAATCACGGCTGTTCCATTAGATCCATATCTACAGTATAGTCGATATGTACAAACTACAACCTCTGCACATGCTGTATCATATGTTTTGGACACATCCATGCCATTCTTCGTCATCAGAAAAATTTGTGATTTAAACTTGTGAATCATATTTCTTCCAATGCAATCATATGTGCTGCATTGAATTTTATTTTTAATTCTTTCATCTTGTTTTCTGTCACTTTCTCTCTAGCATGTTGTACTGCCTTTGCTACTGGGGTTTCATGAGGAGCAGATCTAGTGATCACACAGTCTCTGGTATTATGTTGACCACCATGCTTCTTCACAGTTTCCTTTATAAAATTATTTGTACACTAATGAGTTCTTTTTACCAGCACTTTCTTGTCGTGCTTTTGCACAAAAGCTGCAGTACATTTTCTCCTCATCATACCTTTACTAAGGTAGATGGCCACAGGCACAGAAGTCTCTGCAGTGATTTTCACTGCAATATTTTGCCATTTAACATTGTGAAAGTTGCTTACAGCTACACGTTACTGTTGGGAAATGCCAACAAACAAGCAAAAATAAATCATTTTGACATTAAAAATAATCTACAGCAATATCTTTTAAGCAAAAGACATACCATACACTTATTTCAGTTGTTAGATATTTGTTTTATGACAAGTGGTTGTGAATAGTGCTAAATAAATAGTAAACCACTTAAGAGAACATGTGACTGTGAGAGCCCAGGCATACATAAAAATCGGGATAAACACCAACCAGCACTTCACAAAGATATTTTCAGCAACTTCTAAATAAGACAACGCTTGCCAGTAGCGTTAGCATTGGACACAAGCCTGTTTGCAACATCAAAGTAACATTAAATATGTGCTATGGTGTGTTACTGTAAGGTTTGTGGTTAATATTTTTGAAAATCAAAATCAAACATAAATTATGCAGGGGTAAATAACTGTCAAGCAGAAATGTGGCTAACTCTGCATCGGTTTTGAATCCTTTCAGTGACCTTGAACTTAACTGAATGAGTGTGCACACAGTGATTGAAACTCCGTCATACTCTACTCCTGTCTCTGATTGGTTGTTTAGATTAATGCACATTAAGAGCACTGGGTGGAGCCAGAGAAGCCTGATTTTATTCATAGATTATCTGTCTCATGTGCTACAATCAGGACATAGTGACAATTTTAGCAATATGACATATAATTTTGTATGGGTTTCCTACTGCAGGTTTAATTGAATACAGTAAGTGGCCACAACATTGTACCCAGTTTTAATATGCCTGCTACGGTCCCAAAAAGAGATAATGTAAAAATATCTTGAATATACAAATTCAACTAATATTTGTCTTTTTAGGTTCATTTTAAACAAATATAAGATTATTAAGCCTTTACCTAGACATTTTCTTATGTCTAGACAATTTTTTTTTTTTTACTTATTTCAAGGTTGAAAACCTTGGCAGATAATATTGCTTATTTTGCACATTTATTTCTAGAGCAGAAGCTAAATTATGTGCCAACAGAGTAAGACAAGTTTAAGCTTTACATTGTTATGCTATCTACTAACAAATTTAATGGTCTTACACAGATTAGCTGTAACAGTAAAACCACCTGCCTAATATTGTGTAGGTTCCCCTAGGGCTACCAAAACAGTCCTGATCCGTCGAGTCACGGATTCCACAAGACTTCTGAAGGTGTGCTGTAGTATACTGGCACCAAGATGTTTGCAGCAGATCTTTGAAGTCCTGTAAGTTGTGAGGTGGGGCCTGCTTTAATTCAAGAGGTATAAGAAAATTTTGCATTAACCATTTAGTGAATTCATGACAAATTAGGCTATAAAAGGTCTGGAGTTGATTCTAAGTGTTTAATTTGCATTTGGTAGCTGTTCATGGGAACTCTCAATATGTGGTCAAGAGTGGTATCAATGCAAGTGAAGGAGACCATCATCAGGCTGAAGAAACGAAACAGACCTATCAGAGAGATAGCAGAAACTTTTGGAGTGGCCAGATCATTAATTTGGTACTTTTGTAAAAAGAAGGAATACACTGCTTGAGCTCAGCAACACCAAAGGACCTCGAAGACAACTAAAGTTGGTAACTGTAGAATTCTTTCCTTGATGAAAACCCCTTCACAACATCTACCCAAGTACAGAACACTCTTGATGAGGTAGGCTTTTAATTGACAAAGTCTACAACCAAAAGGCACCTTCAAGAATGTAAATAAAGAGGGTTTACCTCAAGATGCAAACCACTGGTAACACTCAAGAGCAGAAAGGCCAGATTAGACTTTACTAGAATGCCTTCCCATTTCTGGAGCCAGATTTTTTGGACAGATGAAACCCAGATTAACTCGTACCAGAATGATGAAGAGAAAAAAAATGGAGAAGGAAAGGAAGGGCTCATGATCTAAAGCATACCACATCATCTGCAAAACATGGTGGAAATGGGCATGTATGGCTGCCAATGGAACAGGTATTTATTGATGTGACTGCTGATAGAAGTAGCCAAATAAAATCTGATGTACGTATATAGTGCTATACTTTCTGCTCAGATTCAGTCAGATGCTGCAAAACTGGTAGGACAGTACAGATGGAT
>JAQQZR010031918.1:3421-18421 GCA_030068235.1 Notoglanidium macrostoma
GGACAGTGGGTCAGTGGGGACAGTGCTGATCAGTGATTGGTCAGTGGGGACAGTGCTGATCAGTGATTGGTCAGTGAGGACAGTGCTGATCAGTGATTGGTCAGTGGGGACAGTACTGGTCAGTGATTGGTCAGTGGGGACAGTACTGGTCAGTGATTGGTCAGTGGGGACAGTGGGTCAGTGGGGACAGTGCTGATCAGTGATTGGTCAGTGGGGACAGTGCTGATCAGTGATTGGTCAGTGATTGGTCAGTGGGGACGTGCTGATCAGTGATTGGTCAGCGGGGACAGTGCTGATAAAGGATTGGTCAGTGAGGACAGTGCTGATCAGGGATTGGTCAGTGAGGACAGTGCTGATCAGTGATTGGTCAGTGAGGACAGTGCTGGTCAGTGATTGGTCAGTGAGGACAGTGGTTGGGAACATCAGCCTGTGCAAGTGCCTGTGTTTGCACACGGGTGTTGGGTAGAGTGAACTCACTCTCGGAACTCGTATGCCAGCAGCAGATCTGAGCTGAAGAGCTATATTCAGTACAAGATGCTGCTGCTGTCTGCACAAAAAAATCACAAGATTTGCTAACAGCTCTTTTTTTAAATGAACTTGCTCAAAAAGACACCAAAACTAGCAACAAAGTCTCTAAGTTGGCAAAACTGTGTTAATGTGTTCATTGCAATTCCAGTTCAGTTCTCAGGCAACAGAAAGTGCTAACAAGTACAAACATAAACTGCTTCACAATTTCAAACCACAAAATTGGATTGCAGAAGTAAAAACAGAAAATTACTACATCTAACCATAACAATACTTCATGATTATCAGACTGAGATTTAGTCATAGCCAGGAGTTGCTTCTGGTTGTCATTCATCAGGTCAGGGTTTGAATCGGAGCGTTTCCATCAAACATGTTAAACTGGGTGAAAAATAATTCCTCAGAAATTAACACTATGTGTAACTAGTGGAGGCTATACTGCACCATGTGTCACTGTGTCTGCAACTGACTTAACACACTGCCTCAAATCTCTTTTACTTATATGCGATTGTATACAAGTGTTGGTGATTGTATACTAGTGTTGAGTAGAAACATTAACCGTGAATTTCAAAAACCTTTCATGTAGCCTTCAAATATCAAAAGATAGGTTTGGTTTACCAGTCTTCTGGATTAGTATTAGTATTAGCTTGTCAGGGTTTTTAACATCTCTATGCATGAAATCACTAAACATTTTAGTGTTCAACTTGGAAACCTGATGGACCAGGATGTATTGGCTCTGTCAGGTTCACACCAGGCCTAACTCCTTCTGGAATCATGTATCACAAGCCACGGACTCTGACCCGTTCATTCTTTCTGATTTTCACTTGCATTTTAATTGCATTCATTATGTCCAGCTGTTGCAGATGTGCCCTTGACCCCTTAGCCATATGTGATATACGTACATTAAGTTGCCAGTTTATTATTAACCAGATTGGTATATCTAATAAACTGGTGCATATAAAAAGAGTAAATATATAAAAATCGACTGAGAGCCTGCATAAAACCAAGAGAGAAAATAAAAACCTAGCTGTGTAACGATCTGTTTTCTCTCATACGCTTGTTCTCGGAATTTCTCTTCTGCTCTGAGACACTGACGTCAGTGAAATAGAGAGAGATGAGAAAGGGAGAGAGAGGTGAAACCGACAGATCAAATGTCTCAGTGTAATCAGTTTGGCTCTGCCACATCTTAGCTCGAGTGGACACAGAGAGAGAGAGAGAGAGAGAGAGAGAATAGGAGAATGAGTGGTACTTAACCTTATGGTCTCATTCAATACTACCAAATGGACTGTAGCGCTCGCCTCCTGCCTGCCTCAACACCTCTTTGTCTCTCAGCTGTCCATCTCAATCACTCGTCATACCTCACTCACTCACTGAGCATTTACAAGCAGCCTTACGCACGTCAGCAGCGCATCGCGTGTTAGCCTGCGTTAGCGTGTATTTATATTGTTTATTTGGTGAACTGTGAATTGTGACACTTCTGGATTCTGCTGGATGGAACACTCAGGTTTGGTGTCCTACAAATATTTTAATACTTGACAGTGTTTCCTGGGCATGTAAACCTTTAGACCCTTCAACACGTGTACCTCGGTCACTCATTCGCACCCCGCGAGTGTCTCCATTAGCACATCACTAAAGGAAGTTCTTGACGATCTCAGATTCGGCAGAATTAGTGTGAGAAAGGGTATGTCACCTCACACTGACTAAAACTGCTGCAGTTTAATTAGTGCACTGTTAGAGATGTGAGGCACGTGAAAAGTGTCAGATCTATTTATGAACGTCACCCGGTGCTGAAGATCTGCTCTGCTGTCGATGCAGACGTCAGAATGGTGTGATCACGGTTACTTTTGGAGCTGTTGTTCACTGCTTTCAGAATCAGGAATAACATACTGTAAATTATTTTGACTCACATACCATTCTTGCCTAGCCTGCAGAACTGTTCGCTCCTAGCGATGAACTCTGTGTCCTGCATTTTATGTTTTAAAGGTTTTATCACTTTTTATCACATTGTCGGAAGATACTGTAGTTCTTCTTATATTTTTATAGACAATACTCTGTTTGATCATTAATCATGAAACATCCAGATTGCTGTTGTTTAACGTTTAGCACAGCAACATATCGGATGTTGGGGTTGGAGCATTTCTTACTAGTATGAGAAAATGAGCAGAGTTTCGTAACCATGTCAGTATTAGGGGTCAGTGCATCCCTAACCACAATACAATACTTATAGACAAATATAAAACTGCTTGGGGCGCATCGCTGAAACTCGATTGTGCTGAACAAAATGTATGGGATAGCCTTTAAAGCTCCTGTCCACTTTATTCAAAAATTATTCTGAAATCTTCTGTACAGGACAGTCTTAAAGTTCAATGAGAACATTAGGATGAAATAAATAAGAGCACCCTGTGTACTGTAGAATATGTCCAGTAGGGCGTTATCTGGGATCCGGCGCTAACACGTAGTCTAGTACACCAGAGCTTTGACTCTTTTTCATTCAACATACGCTTCCATCAAGATGTTGATCACTACTGAGAAAGGAACTGTTCTAGTTCAGGCAATATGATGGTAATTAAATACATAAAAATATATTTTATTTAATATTTGGATACAAAGCCTGGAACCAAAGTCTGGAACCCATGAACAACAAATTCTGAGTTTCCTCCCTTGAGAGGGTTTCCAGGCCTTTACTGCAACCGCCTTCAGTTGCTGCTTGTTTATGGGTCTTTCTGCCCTCAGTTTGATCTTCAGTCGGTGAAAAGCAGCTCAGTCGGGCTGACTGACTCGGACACTTAAGAACATTTAAGAACTAGCTGTTGGGTTGCTCTTGCGGTATGTTTTGGGTCATTTTCCATTGAACCGGAATCCAGTTTTGCAGCATTTGACTGAATCTTTCCTCCTCCATTCTCTTCTCTTCCCATCATTCTGGGACGAGTTAATCATGGTCGTATCTCAGACCAGGATCCAACACTCAGTAACCTCTAAGTCTGTTGTCCAGGTGATCAGAGACGAAGATCATCCCTTGATGCTTGTTCCCAGCAGACCCTTCCTGGAGAAGCGTTTCCCTGATTTCATCACCAGAAATGGTACTTTAACTGTCGCCAACGAACCCGACTTTAGAGATGGACTGGGTAAAAGCAAGAGTGTGTCTGAGAGTTGAGACATCACCAGTGTTATTTCCAGTCTGCTGGATGCTAAAGAGATTGGAGTGCAGATCTTTGAGGACTTCAGCAGGACCTAGATCTGGATTCTAATAGGTCTGGCTGTTACCATGGTGATAAGTCTGCTGTTGATTCTCATCCTAAGACCGATGGCTGGAGTTTTACTATGTCATTGTGCCGGGAGTGATGGAGGCTGTGATCAGTTCACTGTTGATCTTTTTCAGGAGGAGATTGTGTATCTCCATCGCTCTGCTCAAAGACGGAAACAGGGAGATCAATTACGGCATTGTTTTATCTGATCATCACCATCCTCTTGCTCTCTGCACGGCTGAGGCACATGTTTTTCTGGCCTCGTCTGGTGAAGCTGTGCATGTCAACACACCCAGGCTGTAAATACAGCAATGTGACCTGTGACCCGCCGATGCTCAGACGGGGGAACGTGAGCAGTGTGTGTGTGGGTTCGCTGTGTGTTTGCGTTTTATGGAGGTGAGAGTGTGTATAATCTACATTGTGTAATGTTTCCATGGTGCTGTGGTCGGTGAACTTCGTCATGGCGTTGATGCAGTGCACTCTCCCATATTCACTTTCACCTCTGCTTGCACTTCATTGCTCTGTTCATCGTCGTTATTTCCTGGTATAGCACCGACACTGGCCACTACGGACTCTGTTGTGTTCTACTGGCGTTTCTGTTTCTCAGTTTCACCATTAATAGATTTTGTAATGAGCTCCAAGACAGCATCACCTGCAATGTCTGGACTTTGATAGGGCAGTGTGAAGGTCTGTTCAGACATATGAGCACAGTTGTCTTCCGTGGTCTTCCAGGTCTTTTGGTGTTGCCGAGCTCACCAGTGCAGTCCTTTTTAAGAATGTAGCAACTTGTTGATTTGGCCACTCCTAATGTTTCTGCTCTCTCTGACAGGTTTTGTTTTTTCAGCCTAATGATGGCCTTCATTTGCATATTGAGAGTTCCCATGAACAGCTGCCAAATGCAAGTTCACTTGGAATCAACTCCAGACCTTTTATTTCCTTAATTTGTCATAAAATCATAAGGAAACGGACCATAACTGGCCATGAAACTGCTTATCAGTCAGTTATTCAATTACTTCTGAGCCTGTGAAAAATGGCTCAAATTCCTAAACGGTTAATGTGATATTTTTGTCAAATGCTTTGAATAAAACGGATTCCCTCGCTGTCCAAATACTTATGGACCTGACTGTACACATTGTGATTAGAGGTGTTTTGAATTTTTTTTCACAGTAACATCACCTAACTTTAAAAAATGTGTGTGTGTTTGTGTGTGTGAGAGAGAGAGAGAGAGAGAGAGAGAGAGAGAGAGAGAGAGAGAGATAGGGTCTCTATGTCTTTGCTTAGCAGGGGGTCGCCACGGTTACGCTAGCGAGCATGTTTGAAATGTAGCGTAGGATATTTCATCACACTGCAGCATTTTAGTCTTTTTATTGCTTCCATATGTCATAAAAAGCGACATTTTTCCTTTATGACATTTTCCTGGGATTTCAGCTGGGATTTGAACAGAACGTGCTGTTAAACAGCATAAATCACATCTGGGCTCTCTCTCTCCCTTTGTGTGTGTGTGTGTGTGTGTGTGTGTGTGTGTGTGTGTGTGTGAGAGAGAGAGAGAGAGAGAGAGATAGAATGCCTTTGAGGTGAGGGAAGAAAAGCGACAGATGAATTACAGTCCTGATTTCATGGAGGTGAAAGAATTAATCAGCCTTCGAGCTCCCACTCTCCACCTTTCTCTCTTCCATTGTGTACAGCATGGCTGTGTGGCCTCCATCCATCCATCCATCCATCAGACTATCTATCTACTGTCTGTCTGCCTCTCCATCAATCCATTTATTCATATATCCATCAGTCAATCCACTCATCTTTCCATCTGTCAGTTTATCCATCCATCCTTTTATGTATGTATCTATCTACAGCCCTGTCTGTCAGTCTATCCATCCATCCTTTTATTGTCTATCCAGCTGTCTGTCCATCTATCTATTTGTCCATCTAGCCATCTGTCTAACTATCTAACTTTCATCCGTCCGTCCATCAGGCTATCTGTCTGTCTATCTGTCTGTCTGTGCGTCTATCCCTGGCAGCAGACGTGGTTGTAAAGTAAAGTGAAACGTTGAGTGTAAAAGCTGATGAATATAAAACTCCAGCGAATTCTCCTTGTGTGATTATTATGGAAAACTGAATCATTCCCAATCCGGAGCGGGAACACATTAATCGATGCTGTGAAATGAAAATTTATCACTTCTTTAAACGACTCCCTGAGCGTTAGTCATAAACTCACATTGTAGAAAACTAATCAACACCGGCTGACCAATCAGGATCCAGAATTCTGAGTTATACACGCAGTGTGTGTCCCTTCGGATACGCGCGGTGCCTGAACCCCCTACTGAGCGAGCTACTGCCCCACTGCCCCGGGCTGCCTCTGTCTCTCAGCGTGAGTGTGTCGGTGAAGACCCCGCCGATTTGGGCTGGGTGTTTTCCCTCGGGTCCTCCTGCCCAGATGGCTCTGTAGAAACAGATGGATCTGTCTCCCGCTCTCTGCTTCCATCTGGCTGGTGTATGAGGAGGAGAGATGGATGAAGAGGAGCTCCAGGCCTGTTTTACGCTGCTCGACTCCCAGCGTGCTTCTGGGTCATGCCGTGTACACCCAGGTTTTACTGATCTCCTGAACTACAGACGTACGGAAACTGAACGTTTCTGTGTGAAACTGAAACATCGGTAACGTGACAAGCTGCATTACGCATTATCTAATTATATATAAAGAATGACGTGTTTACAAAGGGTGAATTTTTTAAATTATTTTAACAGCAACTTTATGATATGTGTTCCTTTATAAAATGTAGTTTATTCAGAGATTGTAAATACATCACTCATTATTATTATTATTATCATTATTATTAATCACAGGACTATTAGAGGACCTGGAGACGTTATCACACAGACTCTGTAGTACACTAAATAGGGAAAGCAAGACACAGGAAGTATCTGAAAATCACTACAAAGTTGTTCCCATGGCGACATTTAGCGTTCGTTAACCGGCAGGAAACATGGAATATTTCATTCATGTGATTTTAATATTGTATAAAAAATTAAGTAATCTCTTCACAAACACCTCCAATCACACCAACACGCTCCAGCTCCTAATTACTGGCCGTACTCCGGCGTATCCCGAAATTTCCAGGCCTCGCAGCGTTGTTAGCCACCAAAGGGAACGCAGAGGCCTCTCATTTCCTTTTGTGTCTGTAATTTTCTACAGAATAAACACCTATTTTTAGGTGACGGATTTTTCGACGTCTCGCTAAACAGGGTTGTAAAGCTGGAGCCTCCTGCGGCGTGCGGTGCTCGGCGTCGCTGCGTCCCTCGGCGGCTCTGCAGGCTTTACAGCCACAGCGCTGGGTTTAAACACCAACACTCGTCCTCTCTTTACTTCACTGACGGATCGTTTAAACACGACATGGTGGAATCGCAGCACCAAAACCTCCACATGCTCAGGAGTTGATTTTATTAGTTATTTATGTAACACCATTTATTATATTATAGTATTATTATGTGTTAATTGTAATTAGATATATTGTTTGTTCAGGTTTAGGTTCAACGTGTTCTATTTGTTTGTCTCTTTATTTGTTTGTTTGCGTTAGATTTACAAACAGGACATATTTATTTGTTTATTTATTCAGCTGCAAGTTTCTTCTAAGGATTTTTGGTTCAAATATTTATTTTATTGTTATTTATTTCTATTCTACATTTTGTTTTACTGAGTTAATTTTCATTTCAACGTAACCTGAACATAATATCTGTAACACTATATTGAAATTCCCGTGATCGATTTGACTGGTCAGAGCAGGACGCGGAGGCTCAGTAAGCTGCGTGTTTGGGCCCGAGGGAAACGTGGAAACGCTTCTACACATCTCGGCGTGTCTCTCAGATCAGCCTGAAGAACCGCAGGTACATCATCATGAGCAGAACCGTGAGCCCTCAGATACACGGAAAATCCCCCGTTCACCTCCGTCTGTCAGGCCGGAGAGCATCCGAGTGTGAAACAGCAGAGTAATGAGAGCCAGCAGGACAAATTGGACCCTGTGTGTGTGTGTGTGTGTGTGTGTGTGCGTGCGTGCGCGTGTGTGTGTGTGGGGCCTTTAATCTCTGCTGTACCCTCCATCTGCTCCACCTGTCCATAAAGAGCATCCGAGTTCTGAACTCATCAAACACTAGCGCGGTTTCCTCCAAACTCCCTCCTGTCGCTAATTTAGCTTTAAAGCACGTTCCAGTTGGCTGAAGGCACGAGACCCCCATCTGCAGACGCACCGTTCACACTTTATGTTCACACTGTATTGTAGCCTTTTCATAAACAAGGATTAGTCATGTGATCACCAATATGGCGGCGCTGTTTTCTGTATGAGATATTTTACTTTCTCTACGAGTGCTCTGTATATTACACAAGTGACGTTCTTCTTGGTGGAAATGACGTAAAGGTTATGCAGCTGCGGACAAACCATGAATCCGTGACTGGCCCACTGGGTGAAAGCGACAGCTGTGGTGTGCTGCTTTTCTAAGAAACCGAACTCGTAGCTAACATTATAGAACGGCATACGGTGAGCGATTATTCACGTCTGTCTAGCGTCTCTATTTTCTCTCTGATGTTCTGTGAAAGTTGAAACAGTCGGACCGACCAGCGTGATATATGTTCGTATATAGTATACATATGTAATATACAGTATATGTATCATATATGATATAATATCGATATCATGATAAGTGACGATACATGTTTCTTAGGGATTAGTCATTCATCGCACGTCCAAACATTATTTTTGCATTTCATAGTGAACTGGAAGCTGCTAGAACCTGCTCCTGTCTCCAAAGAATTTCAAATATTTGGTCAAATAAAAACAGTTCTTGGTCGTGAACTCACATTACACTCAGGTCTAAAGATGAACAGACGTGTGTGTGTGTGTGTGTGCGCGCGCACGCGTGTGTGTGTGTGTGTGAAACTAAATAATCTCACACATGCAGAGTATATCTTCAGTCATCTCTGGGCCGAACGAACTTGTGATGATGATGATGATGATGATGGGCTCCGTGTACCATCATGCAGGTAGATATAACACACTCACACAGAGTCAAAAGCGAAACCAGGAAATCCTCAATACACATCAGGATCAGGACACATCGGTTAGCTGGAACTTTAATGAATGGACCCTTACAAGACGCCCGTCCTCATGGGGTCACTTTATCCAGACAACTCGGACGTAAGAACGTGTAGTGGGAACAGTGTAAGTGTGAAACCAGCAGCTCCGTCTGTAACTCTGACCTAGACTAGATGACGTTCTCTGAAACATTGTGTATAGAAATCTGTGCATTTTCTCTAATCGGTTGGCGCTTTAAAGGTCGCCAGCGGTGACTGTGCCTGAAAAATACACTACAGTAGAAGACGATGTGCAAAACCACTGCGAGGGGACATCATACACAGGAGACAAGGGGAGGAGGACGGTGCGGAGACACTTCCTGGATGAAATTATCCCTCAGGTGTCAAACTCCTGAGAGTTGTAGAAGCACTTGCTGCAAAAGACCCAGACCCAGACCCAGAAATTCTTTCTCCATTGACTCTCTTGATTGCGTATGAAGTGGCTAAGCGTTATTAACAGTGACGGCGCTCTCGCACCCAGAGCACATTCACTCTCTGACACGCACAGATCACAGACACGCACTACAGCCTTGCTGTAGAACCCTGTCACCTGCAAGCTCCGCCTTCATCACACGATTAATCTTAGTTTTACATTTTCGATTCTTACCTTCACGTCGTCTCGTGAGCAATAGGAGGTGTTCTGAGATATTCCTGGCATCTTCATCATTCGTACCCTGCTCTATCTTGGCGCTTCCTCTGCACGATTACGTGCGATGCTCGTCGAGCTTCGTAGCTAATGAACGTGGGATTTGTCCGGCCCTGTCCCAGGTCTCGGAGATCCTCAGACCACTTCCTGTTGGCTGTTCCACTAACTGCGCTGAAGTTTCATGGTATATCACGGGTGCATCGTATTGTATTTGCCCGAGTCAGTGCAGATTCGATTCAGCGCGCAACTAAAGGATTATAAAACGATTCTTTTATACTTTTCAACCATAAAGCAATAAGCCCCGACTCGGCTCCAGCGTGTACATCGCTGAGCAGAAAGCCCGGGTTTCAGCCACGCCGAAGACAGGATGCAGCGGACCTGATGACTGGCTTTCCTAACGATGTGTCACTCGAGGGTTCTTTCTTAAGCAGCAACAGCTAAAGACCAAAACTAATGTTGTCTTTTTATTCATTTTAAATTATGACCTGCTTCATACTGCATTTATTTCCGTGAACTGAATCTTCCAGTGGAAACTTTTCCCTTTCTTTCATCTTCCAGGACGCTCGGTGTGTAAAATCGCCCCGACATGGTGGAATCGGACGGGACTAAAATCCCAGAGGTTCTGGGGTAATAATTCCTTTCCGCACATCCGCGTGTAAAACTAATCCTGTCTGAACAGGGCTTAACAGCCAGGAGCATCAGGAGCCGAGTGCTAACGATTGATACGTTTGCGACGGATACAAGTAAGCTAATGATAAAATACCAGAACATTCAGACCAAATGATCTCCCGTGAATTCTAGCTTCGTCTCCAAGTGGTTTCCATGGCGATAACTCGGTTTTCTGCTTGCTCAATGTTCGACCTTTTTGGCTTGTTAGAGTCTCCTAACCCCGCATTTCCATACCAACAATGGAGTCTCGTGAGAAGCAGTTAACCTTTCGACCCCAGCGGGAATTAAAGCCTGGATCCAGAACCTGTGTTCTGACGCTTCTGCGCCCTTGGGAAGGAAAATGCAGGAAAAAAGTGATTTATTTCAATTGTTACAAGCCGCTAATATCACTCGCTAATGCTCTCCAGCAACACCGTCCTCCAGCTCTGACCCAACGCCATGTGCTAAACGCTTCACAGTAGAAACTGGCGAGGATTGAGGGACACTGAGGGACACGCTGTGAGGATTCAATTCAGCGCTTCAAAACGTTACGCTAGAAGCTAATTGAAGGTAAACCACGTGCACCTTTCCAGGTAAAAGATACATATTAAAGGTGGTAGTACTTGATGGTAGTAGCGCGTGAAACCACCAGATAACCGATTTTAGCCTAATATAAATCTCGTACCTGGTGCTATTATCTGCAATGTTTCATCACTCACAAGACAAACATCATCTTCAGCTCCTCGTCTACTGACGTGATCTTTACGTGTAAACCCGCTGTGTGAGCGTCCTGAAATCGGTTCACGTTTCACAGCCTCTCCGTCAGTGAGGAGCTTTTCGTCTTCACCACAAACACTTATTACATGCAGCTTAAACACGCTGTCGATGAATTCTGGACTTCCCGTATCACAGAGGAACAAAGTCTTCAGCTTCCCGAAGACAAAGCACAGCCTTTTTTTCCCGTCCAGCGCATTAGACCAGGCCAGCGAGCGAGAAATGAGATTCCGACGCTCTGTAAATAATGAAGCTATCTTGCTGGCCGGCCAAACCACCTTCATTACCACAACGGTATGTGGGACGCATGCCCTAAATTAATTCCAGTGGGCAGAAAATTGCTTTTATTTTATGCATAATGCCCTTTAAACACCTCCTGTTACAACACCTCGTGTGTGTGCGTGAGTGAATAACAGAAGCGTGACGGGATAACAGACCACGGCTCTCAGCGGGCCAAATATGATTTACGCTCTCTCGCTGTTCAGCCCTGGATTCTGTTTGAATATCCTGGCTCAGCCAAAGGACAGGCTGAAGTCGGGAAGAAAAAAAAACAACAAAAAAACACACAAAAGACCGTCAGGAATGATGGGCGCGACGTGTCCGTGCGACACGGGAGCAAAAAAGACAAATGCGGAGATGCATCTTAATCGGAGACGTTTTGTATGGATAATTTTACGGTTTTAAATGGATCATTTTTAATTTTAGTTCATTTATTACTCATAACTTAGCTTCTAACTGTAAATGTAGCACATCCTTCACCATCGGGATGTTTTCTTTATCGGATGAACATAAACAGTGGCGTCACTTTATTACTTTGGAGTCACAATAGTGAATTAAAAGCGTAATAAAATCTCCTTCATCCTGCA
This sequence comes from Notoglanidium macrostoma, assembly GCA_030068235.1. Lineage (NCBI taxonomy): Eukaryota > Metazoa > Chordata > Actinopteri > Siluriformes > Auchenoglanididae > Notoglanidium > Notoglanidium macrostoma. Next base: position 15,239 of record JAQQZR010031918.1, read on the forward strand.
CACGGTACAGATTCATAACCTCAATTTAATATCTTGTGGCGCACAATAAGCTGCTCGATATGAAACATACAGAATAAAACACCTCAGAAGCGTGAACTACACACAGGTAATACGCATAATCTGCCTGGGAGAAAATCATCTACGCATTTTTAAGCTAAAACCCTGAAGCGATGAGCGGTTATTTTTCTGTTAAGGATCTCTGTGACAGATGGGGTTTAAAATACACCAAATCATTCCTCCATAATTAAAACATGGGCACCATCACAGATGTTTAAAGATTATACATCATACATAGATTTAAAGATATATAGCTTAAAGTCAATCGTCTTACACCATATTAAGTGGAATTACAAAGGGTAGAAGCTACGTATTTTTTTCTAACTTATGTCATCCAGTGATACTGGGAATAACGAGCTAAATCCCAATCGCAGGCCAGTAGTCTGGAGTGCCCAGGCGACACTATAGCACTTCGGTTACACACTTCATAGCTCCCTGTTGGCCACGTGCTTTTAAAGCCTTATAGAGACTCCTGAATGGCTGCTATATGATTTCACACCATATGCTAGTGTACGTATTATAGATCACAGGGAGCTGAACAGGAAGTGACTACTTACTGCTTATTATACGCTTCACAGGCTATAATTTAGCATCTTAAGCAGGGATTAGGACAATGGCTCCCTATCGGACATGCAGTACACTAGGTAGGTGTGGAAGCTATTATCTATAGCATATAGCGGCGGATCGCTGTGATGCCTTGTGTTATCTTCTCAGTTTTACTGTATGACGTGAGGTTCATCAACCCGAGTGTGATGTCACACCTTGATAAGGTCACATGATACTTTATCAGATTTTACTGTCTAATCCATACAAGTAAGAAGTGTGAAGAGTTGCTGCTACCACCCGGAAGGGGATTCTTTTCCTTTTGTTTTGTTTTTTTCATGAAAGAATGACATGTAGTACTTTTTATCCATTTGTAGTTACATTTGACATTGTGGAACGTCCTTTAGTTAGTTCCTGTGACGGCTGGTGTTATAGCAGCTGCAAACAATTGTTCACCATCCTCTCTTTTCTTCCTGCTGTCAGAGCTGCAATTACGGGAAATAAACCGGCGCCTTCTGACCAATCAGATGCAAGAATTCGAGTTTGCACAGTATTTTTTTGTTTTTTTTAGGTTTAGTCCGAACCCGGTTGCTCGACGCTGAAAGTAAGAGAGCCGGATAACGCTAATGCCTGCTATCAGGGGGCACGCACAGGCGCCCTCATTTCCTTCTGAGCCTTAATTCAGCAGCGCATTATTGAATTAAAGTGGATAAATGACAAGATAATCTCTTTTGAAGTTTGCTCCAAAGCTGTGCAAGGCACATTACAACTGCTGCGATCTTCATCTCTTCTCGTTAAAGCCAACAGTGGCTCCTGTCCTGAGTGCTGGCGTGGCTCCTTTCTTCACCGCCACCATCTACAGTATGTTTGCAGAGCTGAAGGAAAATGCTAGCGGGTCAGGTCCTAGCCGTATTGCTAGTATGGCGCAAACACAGCTAGCTAATCGATCCCTGCTTCCTTGTTCCCAGCGCTGATTACCACCGGCCTGTCACTGCCTTTTATATAACATCACATGGGTTTATCGCTGTCGTGCCTTGGCTTTGTTACGAACATTCGTTCTCATTTATACTGATCATTGACTGTGATCTGCCTATATACAACACACACACACACACACACACACACACAAAGCAGCAGTGCGGGTACTCGGAGCTGTTTCAGCTAGCCCGCTATGTGATGGGACAACTGGGCAGTTTATCTCTGCAGCGACTATTGCTAACGTTAGCAAAAGACGTACCACGCTATAAAGAGTTTTTTCTCCCCTGATGAAAACCCTGCGATGGTTTACCCACCCGGACATGCCCCGCTCTTAAAGGACCTGAGGCACTCTACAGAAATATGATGTAGGACATAAATATATATATATATCAGGAAAGCACAAGTTTCCTGTCAGTTTCAGTGGAATCAGCAGTTCAGGGGAAAGTACCCAAGCATCACAGTTTATTTTATCGACTTGCTGGAGTAAGCGGAGCGATTACACTCGCATTGTGTTTCCAAATATGGTGATATTTGTGATGTGCAACAGAAACATCACCTGACTGAGACACTGGAATCTGTACCATTTCATTTTTCCAACTTCCCTGATCTAGTGCAAAGATCTCCGGAGGCTGGAAAAGTGGAAAGCTATGGTTAGTCTGGTTCGCACCCAGGTATGGGATTTTGGCTTACAGTAATGTATCGTACTGTCCCCTAATACAGTATTACATAAGCAGTACATAAGCAGTGTGCTGACTAAAGGCGTGACGATACATCAGTACAACAACAAACCGTAGTAACGCAAGCGTGGTGCTTCTGGAAACCGGCGATAATGAGAGAAAGCGCGGTCACTGATCGACTTATTCAAGTGGAACCTCATGAAGCTGTGATTACACGCGATGTGTTGAGGCGGTTGAAGCCGTGAGGACTCCGTACTACTACTCACTGACGTTTAACTGGCTGTGAGGCCGGCAAGCCAGCTTCATTAGTTAGCCAGCCCAGAGCCATCAGGTCTTTTACTCTACATGGACAGTGGGAAGGGTGAGTAAGGGAAGAGAGAAAAATGAAGAAACGGAAAGATGGACAAACCGAAAAGGAATGGAGGAACACATGGTTAGGATAGAATGAGAGCAAAGGAGAGCGAGAGAAATGGACAGGGAGAAAGCTAAATGAAGAGCACGAGTGAGAGAGAGAGAGGAAGAAAAAGAAACTGAATAGTGTAGAGACACAGAAAGGGAACGGGAGACCGGTGCGATCTTCAGATTCTCTGTTTACTTGAGGATCTTCAGCTTTTTCACTAACAGAAGTATATTTCCGGAATATATATCTTCACCGGCTCACTGAACACGCCGAGGAATAGCTAAAGGTAGAGAAAGAGAGAGAGAGAAAAAAAAAAGGCTGATATGATGAAGAGATGAATAAGAGCAAACCTGTGTTTATGTTGATCATCACCGCGCCGAGGAGGAGATTTACTGTGCATTTTAAAGCCACTGTTACTGTCGCATCGGTGTTAAATCTGAAGAGATGCTTGGGCCAGCGGCATGGAACAGTGCTAAGTAGTGAAAGACGAAGGCTGATGTGTTTTTGGCCGTATCATAAGTCATAACG
>JAQQZR010031934.1:0-20339 GCA_030068235.1 Notoglanidium macrostoma
CTCGTTTTAACTGTACACTGTACCACATGTATACGTTGAAATGACAATAAAAGACACTTGACTTGACTTGACTTGAACCTCAAGTTTCAGACAGATAAGCAGCTGCTGGCCAACCAGACATAGTGGTGGATGATAAGGTGCAGAAAACAGCAGTAGTGATAGATGACAGTAACATCAGGAATAAGGGACATGAGAAGATTGAGAAGTACCAAGGCCTGAAGGAACAACTGGAACAGATGTGGAAGGTGAAGTCCAAAGTAGTTCCACTGGTAATAGGACCATTAGGGGCTATGACTCTCAAACATGGAGAGTGGCTCCAACAGATTCCAGGTACAACAACTGAGGTCACCTTCAAACTCCCAGGCCTCTGGTAGAGGACATGTACCACCCCCCAAGTTTATATATATAACAACAACACACTATTTTACGATTAACCTTTATTAGTTTAATAGTATTGTTTATATTCACTTCATATGTGACTACTGCAACATAAAAAGTTTTAGGTTTTTAAAGTTTTTAAAAACCATTTCTTCTAATTAATCTGTGTGTGAGTTAAGCAAGAAGATTTCTACTCCTTCTATTATTGAAGGCATCTGTGCAAAAATGGGTGTGTTGGTTGGTGTTGGTTGAGTCAGAAATGCATGTAGGCCAACATAGCACCCACATTTTCTTTTTTGATTTGCATTTCATTCACTGTCAACTTTATTTTAACTGGGGTTTTAATTAATTTAGGTAATTGTCTTTCTTGTGTTGCACATGGTACGCATAGTTTATATATAGAGAAGACTTTTATTTCAGAGAAATTTTATTTCACTTAATGTGTTTTGTACAAACCTTGTTTATTACAGTGTCCCAATTGATATCAGCTCCCTTGGAGGCAGTGGTCCATATTTTGGAGGCGGACAGGGCTGAACTTACTACAGCCTGGTGGAGAGATTGGCATGAAGACATCATAGTTTTGCACCCAAAATGTCACAGAATATAGAATAATAGGAGTAGAAGTAGTATAAGCAGAATAGCTGGTAATCACAACAGTCCCATCCTTGAACAATCTGTGTAAAATTCCCAATGCACCAAAGCCCAAGAGGTCATCACCTGTCACAGCTTGTTCTTCAAGGTAAAGAGCAGAGAAAATAAATTAATCTGGATGTCTGAAGTGATAAGACCCAAAGCATTGTGATTACTGAGTGTTTAAAAGAATAGTATTGATTATAAATGAAAAAAACAAAACAAAAAAAAAAACAGGGGCTTGTGCACATGGTAATATAATGCATTGCATTATATTATTGTTACCAACTAGCAACCTACACTTATACTGTAAGTAAATGTCAACCTTAATATAGTCAAGCATCTGCCAAATACCATAAACACAACACTCACAGGAGATAGTAAGTTAATGTTACCGTACAGTTCCTGGGCCAACTTTTGCTTTATCTCCACAATCTTCCTGCAGAGATTCACTGATGGCAATCTGCCATACAGTTGATTCCTATGAACTGAATACATTAACAAACCATCTTATAACATTTTGAAGTACAGTGACCTATTCTACCAAGTAGGCTAAAAGTCTGCTGGGGTAGAGTTATCTTGGTGTTGCGTTTTACATGACCAGTTGGTTGGGAAAGTGACAAAGTTGCCATGAGGTGACGGAATGCTATGCTTCATGAGGGGGAGGGTACAAGAAAACAAGCTCATAACGACATTGCTGGTGTTGTATGAGCACCTGGAACACGTGATGTGTGCTGGTGACACAGCAATCTTGACTCGATATGGGTTTAAAAGGGCAATGGTGATGGACTTCTCCCTTAGCCTGTCAGGTGTCAATCAGGATTAACGGTCACTTTACAAAGTTGTTCGTGTAGGCGGGTGGAGCTGAGAGAGTCTCACTCACCCAAACAGTGAGTCATACTTTCAAGCACAGAAATAGTTGCAAAAAATGTTTATTTTAGTCCCCTTCACCTTGTTACTCATTGTTGGAAATACCAATGTACAAATGTTGTAAATAAGGTACCATTTTGGACTGTTTTACATTGTACAGGAATAATGTGTTTAGAACAGGAGGTACACATCTCTTCATTTAGAATTGTATCTTAATGTGTTAGACTTTGTAAAAAGTTAGATACATGTTAATATCACAAGTTGTCTTATTTCCAATAATGTACATATTGGTCTGAAATTGGGTTAATATTCATAACGTTCTAACAGTTTAGATACTGAACTAATGAAAAAAAAGCCCTGAATTAACCCTTTAATGTTATCAAACACAAGCAACCCCTGAAAAAACACTGTAATATAAAATCAGGACTACTGAAAATGTCCCTAATTACCACTTAATCTTAATCCATGCATGGTCATCCCCTGAATTAACACCTTAACAATGAAATTAAGACTACTGAATGTCCTTACTTACCCCTTTCACAATCCTAAAATCAGACTGTTAAAATTTAAAGGCCACTTAATTTAAAATAATTTGTTTGGTATATTTTCCGGGGTAAATTAAGGTACGTTTAAATACATTTCAAGTACATTATGTTTAGTTTTGACGTGAAAATTTACTGAAGCTCCTGACCTTTGAATTTTGTGGCTGGTACATAATTGTTGATTAATTAGACAAGTACTATGCAAATGTAGTTTTGCACATGCAAAGAAATGCAAAATAAAGGAGACTGAAAAATTATAAAATTATTCTTTCTTCTTAAAAGAAAAATTCTGCAATGTGCAGTAAACAGAATTAAACTAAATAAAGTTAATATTTGGTGTGATGACGCTTTATTTATTTATTTATTTATTTTATTTTTTTTTTAATAGTAGTCCCTGGTACAATTTGCGCAATATTATAAGGAAATAAGCTGTTTGACTGAGCATCATGGAGAATCTCTTTTTTTTTTTTTTGTCTGAAGTGTGGTGTCAGATAATATGTTGCTTTCTTTTCTTTCCCAAGTAATGTTGGGAAATCTGAAATGTTTTTGTCTTGACTCAATAACGCAGAATTCAAAATAACTATATATCTACAAGAAAAATTGTACTTAAAAAATAGCCTAAAACTTTTGGACAGTACGGTATGTGCAGAGTCCACCTCCTCTGTTTTCCTCGACCAGGAATCTTGGTCCGCTTGGAAGAGAAGCATTCCATCAAGTTGAAATGCTGAATCTGGCAAGTAGCTATTAAACCAAGTTATAGTCAGAAGGATAGCACAATGATTCCTCATCTCCTTTTGTTTTGCATTCAGTCTTACCCTGTGTATGCATAATATATTAGCTAGTGAGCAAACATTGGCCAAAAAAAGCAAAGGAATAGCCGACATGGTTGTGGTTGGCTTTAGCTTAGTTAGCAACCCGGCCAGCGTATCCCTCTGCTGCTGCCATGCACTCTTGACTCCAGGCAGCTGGAGCTTGCCACTACAGTCCTCTGTAGCGGCAATCTCTCTAGCTCCACTCTCAGCGTCTTTGGCAATGGGGCAAGCATTCCACTATTTACGTCCAAAAGCTCAGAAGAGTAATGTATTTTCCCTGCAAACTCACTACCTATATGACTTACACTATTAAAAAAAAGCACCATTTAGAAATGCACTGTCAGAAGTCTTGTGAAGGTCATGCCTTATCCATGCTGTTCATGCTGTTTTGGTGGCAAAAATTAGACCTACACATTTATAGGTTAGTGCTTTTATTGCTATGGCATGTGTGGGAACGTATTTCTGTACCCTTATAAGGACCAAATATCCCCACGGGGAGAGCAAGATCTGAGAATTTTTGAAAAATTGTCTGAAAGTTTTTTTTTTTTTTTTTTTGTATGTAATGTAAAACACAAAAAGTAGAAAAAATAAAAGTGTCAAAAAGTTTCCTTTTCATTACTAAGGTTAAGGTTAAGGTTAGGTTAGGGTAGCTGTAGGTACAGGCATATCATTAATTAGCTTCATTAATAATTATGTCAATGGATGGTCCTCAAAAGGACAGTAAAATAGACATATATGTGTCTGTGGATGTGTTTTTAATTATTCAAATTAAACTAGCAGCTTTGAAGTACATTAGCTCACGGTTGAAGTAAATTGTCATGTCTAAAGCAAATTAGCTCATGTTTGAAGTTGACTAGCTTGTAAATGTATCATAAATTAGCATGTAAATGTGTTGTAGATTAGCAAATGTTTGAAGTAAATTATCATGCTTGAACTACACTAGCTTATGTATAGTGGATATAAAAAGTCTACACCCCTTGTTAAAATGGCAGGTGTTTCTGGAGTAAAGAAAGAAACTCAGATAAATCATGTCAGAACTTTTTCCACCCGTAATGGGAAATAACACAGTATAAAAATTACGTGAAAACCACTCATGAACATTTTAGGAAAAAATAGGAAAAATAAAAAAGTTACAATACCCTGGTTGCATAAGTGTGCACACCCTTTTATAATTGGCGATGTAGCTGTGTTCAGAATGAACCAATCATATTCAATCTCATGTTCATCATACAGCTGTCATGCCATGAACACATTATTCTGATTAACCCCAAATAAAAATCAGCTCTTTTTGTAGGCTTTTCTTTACATCTTTTGGTTTCATCAGACTGCTGAACCTATGGTCCTCTAAGAGCTCCCAAAGCCTGTATAGTTTCTCACTTGTTGAAATGTAACAATCAGGAGAGGGGTTAAAAGAATTTCCAAGACATTAGATGTAACAAGGAACACCATGAAGACCATCATCAACAAGTGGAAAACAAGGAGCACCACAGTGACATCAGCAAGAACAAAATTTTACAAAACGACAAGCCAAAACGTAGCAGGGAGGCTACCAGGAGGCCTACAGCAACAATAAAGAGGCTGCAAAGTGAGTAAAGTAATGATTACTGTCTGCATGTGTGGGGTAGGGTGGCTATACAGAAGCCCTTTCTCACAAACAACATGCAAGTCTGACTAAATCACCCTAAACTACTCCAACAGTTCCAAAAACTACTCCATCATTCCAATAGATTTGTTTGGCACAAAACTCAAAAGAACACCATATCCACGGTGAAGCACGGTGGTGCACATGACAGCATCATGTTTTAGGGCTTCTTTTCTTCAGCCCGAAGTGGGGCTTTTATTAAGGTAGAGGGCAGCATGAAAAGCTACAAATAAAAGTCATTGTTAGCACAAAACATGCGTGTGTCTGCTAGTAAGCTGGAAATTACAAGACATTTCACCTTTCAGCACAACAATGACCGAAAGCATCCATCCAAACCAACAAAGAAATGGCTTAAACAAAAGATTTGAATGGCCGAGCCAGAACACAGACCTGAATTCAACTAAAAATCTGTGGGCTGACCTCAGGCAGGCTGCACACAGGAAATGCCCTCACAATTTGACGGCTCTAGAATGCTTCTGGAACAAGAAGTCAAGATGATAGACTCTGATGATAGACATGACAAAAAGACTAAGTGGTGTAATAAAACCAAAAGGTACTTCAACAAAATATTAGTTTAGAGGTGTACACACTTATACAACCAGGTTATTGTAATTTTCCCCCTATTTTTCCCTAAAATGTTTTTCACTTAATTTTTATAAATTGTTATTTTGTACCGAAGGTGGAAAAAGTTCAGACATGATTTATCTTAATTTCATATTTTTACTTCACAAAAAACAGGGGGTGTAGACTTTTTATATGCACTGTAAGCTAGCAAACTATTTCATGTTTGAAATAACTAGCACATATATGAAGTAAACTGGCTCAGTGACTTTGTTAGACTGAATAAGCCCACACACTCCTCTGCCATCGCTCGCTGCATTTTTTTTCCTGTTCACTCTTCTGTCTCTTCTGTTGGCATGACAACTGTCCGTGACCGCTGACATGCCAAAAGCCCATTAAACACTTTATTCCGGTGAATAAAGTAATTTTCAAACTAAAGCCACAAAGTAGGAGAAAAGAAACAGTTAACAGAAATAGGTTTTTCAATAAATACAAGAAACATCTGTAATTTGTAGACTTATCAATGGAAAAAAAACACACTTAATATAATAACATTGAATTATAAACTTAAAACATAAGTAATATATATATATATAATTGCCAGCAGAAATGCAGAACTAATAAAACAACAGGTTCTAAATTAATTCATTAAAGTATTTTAATACATTTCTGTATCCAATATTGTTTTTAGTAATTAAATTTACTATATTTCATATGTAGTTCAATATTCCTTTTACACTACATTCAGAAAATATGTTTGATTAGTAATAATTATACGACTGAGATCCTTTTCTATTTATTAACCTTTTTTAATTCTTTCTTTTTTGTTAAGTATTGTTACTCCTTATCACAATGTTAACCTGTAAGTAACCTGTATGATTGTTTTATCTGAATTCTTGGTTTGTTTTCCTAAGTTTTTCAATCTTAATTAGTTGCCAATGATATTCCCATGCCTCCTCATCACATCTTAGTCATCATATCATATTAGCATGATATTACTAAAACAGCTCCTCTTCAACTAAGATTCTCCTCCAAGAGCAGTAAAATAAAGAAGAAACTCATTGGGAAATATATTCAATGAGCCAGTCCTCCCCATATTGACCTTGTACGGAAGATAATCAGACCTCTTAATGAGCTCACGCTGCACAGACATTATTATGTCTCCGATAACTGATAAACGTTTCCATAAAAAGGTGATCCAATTTGGCCGATGGGACGCAATTACATCAAGAATGCAAATGCACATTAATTTCAACCGCTCGATTAATTGCGTCCAACATTCTTCATAACAAAAGGCCACTTGGCTGTGGTAATTAATTATTGAGATGATAATCTAACATTTCCATTTCAGATTCAGTTCTGGGCTGCTGTGAGGAGGGTCATTTTCTGCTATCGTTTATTTCTTTTTATTCTTTGTTCTTTATCTATTTCTCTTTATTTCTCTTAAGATATGAAACCCTAACAAAACCTATTACTAGTAGTAGTGTTTATATAGAGTGTCCATGTGTATTACCCATAATGCACATGGAGTACTAACTCTGACAGATTGTGTGTTAATGTCTCACTCATGAGCTACATATGAAGATGAAACAGACGAAGATGAAATGGAGATATAATAGAAAAAAGACAAAGAAAAAGAAGAAGAAGTCTAAAGAAAACAGCTGAAAAAAAAGAATGATTGGTGACAAGAAGAGATTTAATTAAGGAAGAAAGAGAATTCCCCACATTTCTGTGATTTTCCCAAATCCAGTCTTCCTTCTTTCTTTCTTTCTAACTTGTAGGAAAATAGCATTTTCTGTGCTACTAACATTTTCTAGAGAGCAAATGTAAAGAGAAGAAAAGACGCAAGAGATGTCTGAGCCTTCACCTCCACTAGCCACTGAGACGCACTGACAGATGCTCAGACACACACACACACACACACACACACACACACACACACACACACACACACACACAAGAGCCATGGGGCTGTATTGCTGCTCTGTGAAGCGCAACATGCTGGATAGGACACTGCCAAAGACACACACACAGACACACAGAGAGAGAGAGAGAGACAGAGAGAGAGAGAGAGAGAGAGAGAGAGAGAGAGAGAGAGAGAGAGAGAGAGAGAGAGAGAGAGAGAGAGAGAGAGATACACAGCTTACCAGCGCAACAACAGGCTGATAGAAGGTCAGTGTGTTGAACTCAAAATTTCAGAGTTCACCTGACAACAGTCAATAAAACATCACACTTTTTCATAACCACATTTTTTCCCTTTCTCTATTTCTCTTTTCCTTTGATCTACATACTTCTATCCATTTATCCATCTTTCTTTATTTCTTTTTTTCAGTGCTAGATTATTATTTACTGATCTGGGCGGGGCAGTTGCACTTGCACCGAACAATTCATATGTTTCTCCTCCATCAATCATTCTGTCATTATATCTCACCCATTTCTCACCCTCTCTTGTGTTTTATATATCTCTGTTCCCTTTTCCTTCTTAATGAAAAAGGAAAATTTTATAAACACTGCGACACCCTCCAAATATAACTACAAACACAAAAAGAAATAATGTGCAGATTTTTTTTTTTTCATAAGATAATCTGAGCTTTATGGAGCACCATTTAGCATCAGTTACCATGGTAACGACAAGGCTTTGAGTCTATACATGGATAGCATACAGTGCCTGAAGAACCTGAATATATATATATATATTTTGGAAATGCATCTAAAACATAGTGATCTTAAAAAATGTTTAAAAAATATGTATTAAAGATGGTTATTTAAAAAATGTAAAAGTAAAGATGAAGTAATCTGAAGTGACCTGAATGGAATACCTTAAAACTACACTTTCTACTAAACTCACCACATTCATATGTAAATCTGTTTATTAATAATTGCATGTGAAAAACTTCAAAACAGTGTTGTGAGTGGCTTCAGTCCGTTAAAACTGCTGTGTTACAAAACTGACAGATAGAGAGAGACAGAGAGAAAGACGAAAAGAAAGAGACAGAGAAAGAGAGTGAAAGAGAAAGACTGAGAGAGTAGAAGAAGAAATAAAGACAGAGAGAGAAGGTGGTTGTGAGAAGAGAACTGTGTTCTAACACTTTTCTGCATCTCCTCCTGGGACGTCATTAAAGATTCCCTCAATCTCAAAGTTCTTTGACGCCTCTATGAGAAATCTGCACTCTGACTTCTACAGTAGCTCTGAGCAGATCTGAGAACCCTGTGTTTCAACATACATGAAGCTGATGCTTGATTAGGAGCCACCGCACTCCTCCACAATCACCAACAACTCCCTCCTCCAACACACTCACCACCATACCTCCTCCAAAAACCTCCTCCTCCAGCACCACCACCACTCCTCCAATAACTCCCTCATCCAACACCATCACCACCACTCCTCCAATAACTGTCTTCTCCACCACCACCACCACCACTCCTCCTCCTCCAATAACTCCCTCCTCCAACACCACCACCACCACTCCTCCTCCTCCAATAACTCCCTCCTCCAACACCATCACCACCACTCCTAATCCAATAACTCCCTTCTCCAACACTATCACCACCACTCCTCCTCCAATAACTCCCTCCTCCAACACCATCACCACCACTCCTCCAATAACTCCCTCCTCCAACACCAGCACCACCACCACTCCTTCAATAACTCCCTCATCCAACACCATCACCACCACTCCTAATCCAATAACTCCCTCCTCCAACACCACCACCACTTGTTCTCCAACAACCCTCTCCTCCTCTAAAGTCACCACCATTCCTCTATCATCAACCTCCAACACCACCGCCACTTGTCCGCCAATAACCCCCTTCTCTACCAAACTCACCATCATTCCTCCAACAAAGCCTCCTCCCACACCACCATGACTTCTTCTCCAACAACACCATCATGACTTCTCCCCAACAACAACCTCCACTCCACCAACATCACAACCACTTCTCCTCCAACAGCCCCACCATTCCACAACTTCACCACCATTCCCATACCAACAATTTTCTCCACCAAACTCACCACCACTCCAAAAAAACCCTCCTCCTCCAACACTGCCACCACTTCTCCCCGAAAACCATCTCCATTCCACCAACACCACCATCTTCCAACAACCCCCTCCCCTCTAGCAACACCACCACCAATTCTCCTCCCACAACCCCTTCCTCTACCACTCACTATCACTTCACCCCCAACAACCCCCTCCTCCACCATCATCACCATCACTTCTCCTCCAACAATACTTCCTCCTTCATCATCACACTACAAAACCTTACAGCCCCAATTATTTATGCCCACATGTTTTGGACATTTATTTCAGCTGTATGAGTTTTCAAAAATTGAACTTAAAGTATTTCATTGTTTTGACTGTTTAATTTTTTTCAGAGTTATATGTGTTTCTGTTGGGGAAAAATAGCCAAGAAAAGCAGGGAAGGGGTTGGGTGCTGAGGCGGGGAATATGGAGGTTTTGAGAATGACAAAAACTTTCTTTATTGAACCATACAAGGTTGAAACTTAGAAATAATCTACCAGTCTTCTACTTAGGATTAGCACATCAATGCCAACTAAAATACACTTTGTGGTAAACAACAGCGGGCTTCATTGACAGGAGGAGAGATATGCATCTCACTGCAAACTATAATTTCAGGCCGCTGGAGTTACTAGATATACTGCAATTTTTTTCTCCACAGAGTACCGAAGGAGAGTGTAGTCAGATACAAGGGATGATAAATTTGCCTATAAAGACTTTGGCAGAGTACAACTTAGGAGTGTCAGGAGGTGAGTTTAAATTCTGTCTTTAATAGTTTTCCAACATTAGCTGCTGTGTTTATGTTGAGCTAAGACTAACGTTACTCTAAACCATTATCATTATGGACATTGTTTTTTGTTCCTAATGTGACTACAATATCATTTTTTCCCCATACACAACTCTAGTTTCTTTGTTCAAAACCAGAAAAGCCCCACACACATGTTAGCTAGTTTATGCTGATTAGTGCTAGATTTCTCGCTAGAAAGCTCCATATTCACATAGGAATGTCATTGGCCAAAGTTTTTTGCTCACACTTGTATATCCACTTAACGTAACACTGTGCAACAATGTGCAACTTTTTGAGCTATATTTTTATAGGCAACTGCTTTTGGTATCAAATTCATTTGGATTTTACATAATCATGTGAATGCCAGATGAACATGCATTATATTCCTACCAGTCCTCTAGGCTATGCACTAACCTTAGTAATCTTAACTTCTGTGGTGTGGGATGGAGCACCCTGCAAAAATGTAAGAAAAGTCTTCACAGCACCACATCGCTAACTATATCACCAAAAGGCATCAGTTACAGTGGGATGCGAAAGTTTGGGCAACCTTGTTAATCTTCATGATTTTCCTGTATAAATCGTTGGTTGTGACGATAAAAAATTTCAGTTAAATATATCATATAGGAGACACACAGTGATATTTGAGAAGTGAAATGAAGTTGATTGGATTTACAGAAAGTGTGCAATAATTGTTTAAACAAAATTAGGCAGGTGCATGAGCTCCTATACTTCAGGGGCTTAACACCACAAAATTATATTTTTATAATACTTTTATATTTAACTATTTGACTAATAGTAGTAATCAGCCAAAATTCTTATTGTCAGTTATTGGTTAAACAGTTGAACATACCTATTAGCAAGCTTTTATCAGTGCCAACTAGGCTGTCTGTGGCATTTGCAAGGGTTTTGTGTACCTTTTAAGTGGTTAGTTGGCCACTTTTCGACCAAAACGCCATAATGCTGTTTTAATACCCAGTTTGTAATATAAAAAAAAAGTCTTTATGTTTTGTGTCTTTTTCAGTTGTGGCTTCTGACCAGCTATTATGTTCACTGAATGCAAGTTTTTCCATTTCCAATGTGCTGCGCACATAAACACACCATTTTACAGATGTGAAGAAGAAATTGTGGAAAATTTTAGACCAGAGCTTTGTGTCTACCATGTACCAACAAACACAGTAATCGAAAAGGATTCTGTTTCTGATACAGAGGTATCACCTTCATATGATTCTGTGAATGAGGCTGAACCTGCTCTTGATAATGGAGCGGTCATTAAGTATCAATTGGCCTCTTTAATTCTCCACATGCAAGCACATATACATGTTATAGTTTCATCAGTAGAGGAAATAATTGGAGAGTTATTTGACATTGGAGAATGTGCTAATCAAAATGTTAAGAAACTCATAGATAAAGCTGTAACAGGAAATAATTACACATTTGATACTGTTGTACCTTCATTGACTGATGGAATACAAGCTTTAAATAAGCTCTGGTTGCTTTTAAGGGAGGGGCCATTGGGCACAAAATGCAAAAAGAAGTCCTTTAATAGAAATAATTTTACAGTTATTTATCCAATCAAGTAAGTGCATGCCAAAAAAATCTTTTATTTTAGTATATACTAAAAAAGCAAGATCCTCAAAATCTAGTGAGATAAAATCAACAGGGAGGTAATTACAGTTCATTCAGTTCAAGTTAGAGAATACATTAAAGAAAACATTCTTCTCACAGATGTATTATGAATAGTTCTTGGTTTATATGTGAATCATATTGACCTTCTAATCCATTAAGGACTTTGAAAAAGAAACATACAATTTGTGGTATTTGCGTGATAGCCAATTTACCCATAAGACTTAGGGTCAACATTATCATCTATTTATCTAGGAGTGTTATGCAAAACTGTACCTCTGATTAGAGATCGTGGAAATTTAAAGAGAGAAGGTATATTTGTTTAAAGAATTGGGTATTATGTAAAGGTACTGTTTTGTATGCTTCTGGGTGCAGACTCACTTGCTGGATTGCAAGAGTCTTTCAATGTAGAGAAATTTTGTTTTGGGTAATCGTGCAGATATTCAGCAGTATGATGTAAGAAGTGGGGTTTGAGAATGCAAAAATCCTTTGATGAACCTGGTTTTATGTGTTGATGGTATGAAGAAAGACAGTGCTTTAAGAAGACTTACCCACTTTCATCCTGCAAAAGGGCTTCCAATGTGCTTTTCTATACTATGTGTTAAAAAGGAATTGTACTTGTGGAATTATGCATGTGTCTATCAGATTTGATTGCTAAAAAGTATTTCACATTGAATGAGTTGAATGATAATAGCATCATTTCCTTTTCAATTCTTTGACAAAACTAACAGGCCACAGACAATACAAAAAACCTTCAAAGAAATGGAAGTATTGGTAGAAAAAGAAATGAGAACTGGGCACTCTTATGATTTTGTCCATTATTGATTGGCCACCACACTCCAGAGACTAAAAAACTCGGACTTTGATCATTAAATTGAAAGACATTGTGGAGTTGTTTACCAGCCCTTCGTTTACAATTGAAACCCCATGCCATCTACAAGCCAAACTCTCTGACCACCGAACATTTTCCTGATCCCAAATTGATCCCTAAACATCATTGTCCTCTGCAAGAAAAAAACAACAACAAACAAACAAAAAATATAATTGAATTGAGTTTTGGACAATAAGATTTGAGGCAAAATGTTTCTTTTCATGGTTCATGATTAGCAGCATCAAAACTATTCTGGCCACATGACATCAACTGATGTTGGCATATTATTTGGAGATGCCAAGTATTTTCAAGCAAAGCACTGATGCTGGTTGTGCATCAGTTGTGTCTGTGAGTATCATGGATCCTGCCATCAAAAATGCTTATTTTTGAAGAACTTTAAAGATCTAGTCTCTGTTTCCAAAAGGAAAAAAACTGTTGGCCACACAAGTGGACTGCCAAATTTGGGGGAGTTCTAGAAATATGTGTGGAGGACAGTCAAATATCATCCATAATGGAACTGCTCAGAGTGGCCTTCTTGGAGCATCTCCAGTGTTGC
This sequence comes from Notoglanidium macrostoma, assembly GCA_030068235.1. Classification (NCBI taxonomy): domain Eukaryota; kingdom Metazoa; phylum Chordata; class Actinopteri; order Siluriformes; family Auchenoglanididae; genus Notoglanidium; species Notoglanidium macrostoma. The sequence goes on from JAQQZR010031934.1 coordinate 13,292, forward strand.
CAGCTCAAAATAAAAGACCCAGCAATAACTTGTGGACCCTGAAGTTCTGAATTACTACATCCACCTGGCTGCATACCTAGTTGAAGGAAAGCTGCTTGTCACTCCTAGGACATTCACAATGGATTAAGGTATAGTTTGGTTGAGGAGAGTTTTTCCTTTATGTTCATCCGACTTTAATCTTCCAATCCCTCAACAGGATAGCGACTGCTTGCCTATTGCAAACATATAGCACATTTACTGTAGAACAAGCACCTCATTATTCATATTGTATCTTTTTTTTCCATCCACCAGCTGCTGTTTTTACTTGTATTAGGTGTCGAGAAATTTTGTTCACTAATTATAGTACTTTCTTGTTCACTGTGTTTCGGGTGCCTGCTCAATAATTCTTCTCTGAGTGATTGTCTCATCCAGGAAAATAAGACACGTCTCCCTACAGAGTGTTCCCCAATCAGTCGAAGAGCTCTGTATAATACTACGCCCCAGTCTGGCCCCCCAGAGGGAACTTTCTTCTACAGTTTGAAGACCCAGACTTTGGAAATGAGCTCTGCAATTTGACAGACATCAGGAACCTAGCAACCGAACAAGCCATACTGAAAGTTTTGTTCTCATTTTCTGAACCACTTTCTGACTCCACTCTGTATTGTAATCTGTATGTTTCAGCTAAGTGTAGAATTCAAAGGAATTGTCACTGTAGACCTGTTTCAGCTATTCAGTGAAGGACTAAACGCTTTGGTACTTAGTGTTTTACAACTGTACAAAGCAGCATCAGTCAGGAAGTTGACCTTGACCAGTGTTATGCAGTCTTTAAAGGGAGGTATGCATAGAAATGAATGTTTCCTGTCATGTATTTAAATTAGAATTCTAGCTTATAAATTGAATACACCAACTCTTGTTCTTGTAGGACACAATCCAAAACAGAAGAACAGCTTCCCTACTTGGTCTTACATGTTATTTTTCAGAGGATTTCTCAGGCATATTCAGTATGAGTGATGTAAGAAGCTGTATGTACACATTTCATACTGTTTTTATTTTAAATATACTGTAGGTGATTGCATTTTTCATATTCATCAGAGGCATTAGCATAAACAAAAAAATGTAAAAAAAAAAAAAAAAACAATTGGGAAGATGCATAAAACATAAATAAAAATAGAATGCAATGATTTGCAAAACACTATTCAATTAAATGCAATTACAAATACAAGATTTTGAATGTTCAAATTGGTAAATTTGATTGTTTTGTCCTGTAAATATGAATTTAATGCCTGCAACATGTTCCAAAAAAATTGGAAAAGCCTGGTGAAGTTGTGGAATGTTCAAAAATCATTTTGCATTTTTACATTATACTCACATTTCCTCTAATTATGTAAACGTACATAACAGTTGTATGTGTGCTACACGCTGGTAACATTTACATTCTCGTCACGTCTTCGCATCGTCCTTTCATTCCTTGGTAAATGAAGGCAGGGAGATGATCACATTTTCCAGCTTGAGCTTTTGAAATGAATGTGCTCCTACATTATTTATTTTCCTTGACACAAATGATTAATACCTTTAGCATAACCATTAACTTTGCTGGTGCCGACTGAATAAAAACAAGTAACCGGAAATCTCACTCATAATTCATGCAAGGAATAATGGGAAGCAGGAATAACGTGGATAAGATAATATTAGAATACAGTTGGCTTGTCAAGGTTAAGTGTTGGCTGGTTTTGCTGTGTTAATGGGCATAATCTACTGCCTAAATCTGGAATATCTTTGTAATATCAAATACTGCTTTGAGTTATCATGAAAATTAAACCAGAGCAGTTCAAAGGAACATGTTGCTTTCAGTGTTAGCTCACATACTCTCTCATAAACATTCTTACACACATGCATGCATACAGCTAAAGTGTGAGTGTTGGGAATAGGAATGTTTTTAGTTCATGTGTAATAATTAATATCCCCCTACTCCAAAGGACAATTGCTTTCAGTGTTTCAAGATATCAGCAACAGTGCAGCATATTCAGACAATTTAATTGTCATTAGAAGATCAGTCCCTTTTGTTTGATATCTTGATCATTTTGTTCTTCTTCATGAAATGCACATGAAACATAAATTCACTATTTAAATAAAAAATTCTCTAAGCAGAATGGCAAGTATTATTAATGTGGTTACTTGAACTTAAAAGCAACACTAAAATAGTGTTAAGATAAGATAAGGGAAGTTTTCTTTCAAGGAAAATGTTGTTTTAGTTCCCAATGTTAAGTTTAAACCAGGAGTTAAATGAATTCTGAAAACTTAAACGATAATGTTATGGCAACAAATATATTAGTAGTCAAATCAGATTTTTCAACTTTTTAGTGTTTGTATCGAAACAATGGTGTTTTTCGAGCTTTTCTCACATTTTCAAGGCAGCAAGTGAACTTAGGTTTCGAAAGTTTTAGAGTGCAGCATTCCTCCTCCACCAACCGCCAGGTTTGGCACTACACTATAAGAAAAAAGGTTTAATCTAGTGCCATAGAGAAAACCCATAAAGGCTATACAACCCAATACCAGGGACTTTTTCTTTCAAGAAATGTTCCAAGTAAAATCCATTAAGAAACCAATTTCTAAGACAACATGTATGATGGAGCTAATATTCCCAACATGACTGCTTTTAAAAGATAGATCTAACCCTAACCCTAACCCCTTATCTAAGGGTAAGAGCGTAGACATGCCATGCTGGTTGTAACATTTTCTAAGTGACTGCTTAGACAGTTAGGAAATGTCAAATATTCAGAGAACCCTTAGAGCTAGAACAAAAAAAGAGATACGGAGAGAGGAAAAGAAAGAAAAAAGGCAAATATGATGAGATGGAAATAGTAAAATGGGCAGAAAGAAAGAAATGGAAAGAAAAAATAATTAGAGAGAAAAGATGAAGGGAGTACAGAAACATAGAGTAGGGGAGATGAAAAAGAAGACAATGAAGGAGAAGATGTTCATGTTACTCAGCCCAGCTAATGGCTTTAGGTTAACAAAACGTTTTCTGAACGTTACACTTCTGGCAAATCAATCTGTCAGGACTTTTGGATGGTCTGAGGATGACACGTCCTCATGTAATAGTTGCATGAACATTAACGTTCCCTCTGTAGACTGGGAAGGTCGTGGAAGTAGATGTTGTTAGAACGCTGCAGAAATGTTGCAGCTTAACCTTCAGAATGTTCTAATAACCGTTGACTTAATTGGCCTGACTCCATCATGGCTCCGCATTTCACTTCCTCATTATGTCTCACTTTGTCTCTTACAAAGACCGGGACTTTTGTCCCGATAATGACTCCAGTCCTCGTGAGAGCAGAGCGTAAACAGGGTAAACATGGTGTGCAGAGGAACCTGCGTCAGTATCTGAAGCATGACCTTCCTAGCATCCCTTGCTATAAATATACAGTCCTTTTGGGCTTTAGGTCTTGTTTATACCCTCGTGAGCTGCATTTTTTGTTTTGTATTTCATCTGAGTAAGCATTGGTCCTCAGTACATACAGCATACAGGACTACAGACATTTTGGGGTGTCACATATTCCAGACTTTTGATTTCACTATAAAAAATTAATGATGAATTTTCTTTTTGTTTATTTATTTATTTTTATCAAATGATTAAGGGGTGATGATGGAAAAACCATTTCCAAATAATACGTGTTTCCAATGAGAGTGAATTTACAGGGTCGGGGGCGCACACAATTATTTTTCAACTTTAAAAAAATAACGTAACTAAAAATTTCTTTTAGGAATCTGTCCCTTTTGTTAGCTAATAAAATAAATGGAGAAAATTAAATAAAATGAAAGTGAATGAATGTAATAATGTAAAAGAAATTAAGCTGATTTAAATCAATTGAGATGAATAGATTATATCATTAAAATAAATGAAACAATACCATAAAATATTTGAAACAAAAATTAAATAAATAAATAAGCACAAATATTTAAAAAAAATCTTAAAGAAAATTCTAATAATGATTATTTCGGTCAATACTGAGATCATGATTATTCATTGACTTTGGAAACATTGTGCATTTATTAAACTTTAAAAAATGTATAGACATTATTATTATTATTATTATTATTATTATTATTAAATGTCCTGTTAGCTTTAGGCATCCACAAGGACAGTTCATAGACCTTTTAATACTTGTGTCTGACATTTTAAAGACAATTATTCTAGCAATAATGTAGCCTAGTAAAATATAATGGCATTTAATTTAGAAACAGATGATTTAATGCTCTGTCCCGTGTGGAGTAAATGTCAGCAGTGACCGTGTATGAGGTTCATTATTGAAAAATTTTGTTTAGTAAAACTACTGCTGAAGGTGAGGAGCTCTTCTTGTTATCCTGCACCTGGCTTAAGTATGGTATTTAACTAGTCTCAAAAGCCATACACATAAAAACCACACATTGGCATGTGATATGAGTTCACAGAACACAACTGCAATTCTGCTCTGTATGCACAAATGAGGTGTCGCAAGGACGCTCACGAACATTTTCTCCTCAGATCTGCTGGGATCTCATAACTGTGAATTGCACTGAACGGTGGGGAGATTGCATCTTTGAATAATGCCACAGCATTATTTTGGTGCCTCGTTCCTGAGCTCGGCCTAGTGGCAACAATCACAGTGATGTCAAGAGCAAAATTGCGACATGCAATGGTCCATGTCCTTCCATCACTAACTTTTCACTGTGCAGCTTTAGGAAATCATGAAAGTAGTTTTTTAATGCCAAAAAAAAAAAAAAAAAAAAAAAAAAAAAAAGGTTTGCACTGGCACAAACCATTAGTAAATCTGGCCCATAGTGAGCAAGGCCTTAGGAGGAACTTACGGTAATATGTGAAGAAAAATAATTGTAGAATATTAGCATGTCAGGAGCTAAACCTCAAATAGACAACTGAGATGTTAGCCTGCTAATCTAAAATCACACATGGGGAGGGAAGGTGAGTCAGCATTTTCTATTCATTGCTATGAACTTAAGCAACAGCACACATGTCATCTTACACTCAGTTAACAAGTCTCCACTTGGGTTTTCCATCATGCACTAAACTTTCACTAACAGTATTTCTACCATATACTGTATAATGCACTGGGGACGCAGCTAAGTTAGCCTTAGCTGTGCTACATGAATACCTAATTATAAAGAACAAGCAAAAAAGGCATGAGTTGTGGAGTCTGACCTTGTCATAGTAGTAGTGAAAAATGTTATCTAAGCAGAAGCATGCTGAGACATTCTAATGCTGGGCCACGCTAATGCTACTCAGCAGGAGATTGAAACAGACCGCTGCACTAATGAATTTGCATGCTGACATGCTACAACAAAAGAGCTTAGCCTTAAAATATTAGCCAAGTCCTGGTTAGCAAAAATGCTTTTGCCTAGTGCTAATTGCATTAGCATTTCTGAGTGCAGTGTTCCATCAAACAATCCGAGTCAACAAATTTCAGAGCTAATGCACACGACTGAGCTTCTACTTCTAGTCGATTGTTAGGTGACTGATGGGCAGATTAATGCATAATAAGAGCAGCAGATGGAAACAACTGAGTTCAGTGGGAGACACTAAACACGTCTACATAATGAGTGCGCGTACGTGTGTGTGTTGTGGCTCTTGTTTGCTTTCTGTGCAGTTTTTAACTGGCTTCCTGCGCTTCTTGAAAGGAGATTACATACAGTATTGCCTGGTCTGCAGGTCGAAGAGCAAAAACAGTCAATTCTGTCCATTTATTTATAGATCAAAAATCATCAACAACATATTCATTTAGTCCATTAATTGATCAAGTAACATGACGTTACCTACATCTAAAGCTAATATGGCAGACATCTGAAGCTAGCTTTGTCACATTATTGATCAACAGTGCCTACCTGACAAAGTGAATGGCATTGAGTCACAAATCTACTCACAAATGCAATCACAAAATGATTCTAACCGAACTTAACAGAAAATTAAGAATTATTAAAAACGTTAGCAATGGACTGCACTACTAAACAATATTACATACAACAATAATAAACAGTATCCAACAATAACAATTATAAACAATATATAACAATGACCCACAGGCAATAATAAATGCTATTACGGAATGAGAAATAAACAGAATTAAAATAAAATAACAAAAAACATAGTAATAAGAAAGTTTTAAAAGGTGATAAATATTAAACAATAATAAACAGGAGAAAAGCATATTAAGCAACGACAATAAAACTGGAGAACAAATAATGTGTTGTTATTAGTCAATTGTAGTAATCAACAGAGGTAATAAAAAGTATTAAATTGTAATAAACATGTCTTAAATAATATAAAAAAATAAATATCCAACAATCATAGTCTCAAACATTCGGAAAGAATGTTAGACAATAATGAATAGTATTATTTAATAATAAACAGTATAAAATAACAACAAATGCGAATACATGTTATACAATAAAAATAAAAGGTATTCAATAATAAACAATATTAATCAATACTGAAATGTAGAACACAAAAATAGACAAGTATTGAACAGTACTAAGCCATGAAAATAATATCAGACAATAATAAACAGGGCTAAATCTTAAAAAAGGAATAAATAGTTTTAACACTTTAAGTTAAAACTCTATAGTTTTTAAACAACAACAAACTGTAATAAATATTATTACACAATAATAACCAGTATTACATAATAATTAACAGCATCATTCAATAATAAATGCTATGGCACTATGGTAAACAAACAATAATAAATTTAAATAATACATTTTATTAAAATAATTGTAGGAAATTTTTAAACAGACAATATTCAACAATATTACACTTTATTAGACAATAGAAATTTGAACTAGTATTAAACATATCAAAAATGTTTAAACATATCATAAATAACAAAAAGTATAAATAATATTAAACAATAATAAACTGTATGAAAATGATTCCTTTTGATGCTATAGAAATGTCAAAGCTTTTTATCTCAAAGTGGTATCTAGGCTTTGTATATCTACAGTATAAGGTCCCACAGTTGACAGTGCATGTCAGAGCACAAACCAAGCATGAAGTCAAAGGAATTGTCTGTAGACCTCC